>JBBPMD010000264.1:0-34159 GCA_038090095.1 Zangia roseola
CCCGTCGTCGACGATGGTCGGTCCAGAGCGATAGACATCGATGCCAGCTTCGCCACGACAGGTACCGGTGCGATGACCGTACACGACGACTGGCTCTCCACTTGTGCCCTGCTACCCATTTCTTGACTAAATATTTCCCCATTCTCAGGTGTGCCTGGCGAACGCGCAAACCGTGCTGGCAGATCATTAAGGGGTGCGTGCCGCGCCTTACCCATTTCCTGACTGAAAATCTCCCCACTCTCGGGTGTGTCCGGCGTACGTTCTTTCGGTGTAGGGGGCGGATTGTTCGGGTCCACTTCGCCTTCTTCGAGGGCTTGCATCGGCGTGTCCTCACTCTCGACATTCGGACCGTCCTTGTCCACCGACATTGACGAACGCGCTTCTTCCCTAACTTCGCGCGTCGACGTGACAAGCTCGTCCACCGGTGGTCTCTCTTCCCTATCTCGCCTCGCATCCCCACCCGCCTCATCGTCTCCTACTTGATCCAAGTTCAAATACGACTCGAGCAATGTATCTTCGCCCCCCTCAGCCCCGCCCGCGGTCACAGTCGCATTCGTATCCACTGCCTCCACAGAAGGCTCTGACGACACCGTCTCTGGCAACACTCCTGACGCTCGTCCAACACCATCCCATGTGTCGTCGGGATAATCGCTAAACGTGTCGAAATTCGCTTCGCCGAACGAGTCAAACGCGACGTCTTGGGGAGGGGGAGAGCCCAGCGTGGATTCGGGAAATTCAAGTGGTGGCGTGGTTGGAGGTGAAAAAGCCAGTGGGGGTGATGGGGTTGGTGGGGTTGGTTGACGTGCTGTCGATCCCCTCGTCTTTTGAGGCGACGAGGCTGGATCAACCTGGGACGTCGGTGGTGGTGGTGGTGATGATAGTACTACCGGTACCCTTTGAGACGAAGAGGATGGTAGGCCGACTCGCGATGTCGATCCTGAAGCTGCCAATGACGGCGTTACCGGCGCCCATTGAGACGAAGACGCCACAGGACCAACCCGTGACGACGCAGATGCTGGCCCAGGCGTATCTTCACTATCCGCAAGCGAGATCACCTCTACATCTACAGGAGGTGGCGCCCGCGTCCGATTCGAACTCGGCTTCCCCTGCGTCCCACCAGGCCCGCTCCTGGGCCGCTGCGTCGCAGGCATGTGTTCGCCGTCGGAACTGCTCGTGATGATAATCGGGTCGTCCTTGGACGCGCTCGCGTTCTTCCGAGGAGAGGAGAGAGAAGGGCGAGGGCAAGGTGCGGAATCGCTCGAGTCTGTGAGTTCAATGAGATCGCCAACTCTCCCTCTGGCTTGGTCGAGTGGACGATTGCGCTCCATTTCCAGGTCATAGTTTGTACGTTTTGCTGCGAGGGAATCAAGTCAGTTCAACACGCGTGACATTCAACGACGTACTTTTCCTCTTGGGTCTGACACGCGTGTTTGCGGCCGATTCGTCCCTCGCGTTATCTGTAGCGTACATGTAACAAGATCAACTCACACTCGTAAAGGAAAAAGAACAACCACGCACTGATCTTCTGCGCATTCGCAAGCAAATTGTTCGTGGTCACCTTGCGTACATTCCTGGGCTGCACCGTCTGCTTACGCGCCCTCGCCGGTCCATCCCGCCTCCTCGACCGCTCGTTATCCCTCGTAATCAATGTTTGAACCCGCTGCGAAATCCGCTCTGGAAAATCCGACGTAGACATCGCGCTGCTCGTACTCGCCACACGCTTCGTCGACGCCGGCTGCGTCTGAGGCACCTCGGGCTTTTTACGAGCCACGTTCGGGGCAGGTTGCGTCCGCGCGGGCACGGTGTGGCCCAGACCACGCCGTGGCGGCGACGACGACGACGACCCCCCCACGCCCAGCCGTGGCACCTTGCTTGGTTTACGCGCCCCCTCTGGACTCTCCCTCGGGGCTTTGCGTTTCGGAATAGGAGGCTGATGACGATCGGGTTCGTGGTCGTGTTCTGCTTCATCGTCGCTCATGTCGAGTTCTTCGTCTGCGTCTTGAAAATCGGACCAGATGCTCGTGCGTGTGGATGGTGAACTGCTTGGTGCAGGACCTGGTAAGCGTGAGCGTCGCGCGGCGGTGTGATTTGGTATCACATACAAAGGATAGTCCAAGCTGGACCTGGTGAAATGTTCCCCTGATGAGATGCCATATAACACTCCGCGAACGTTGTTAAAAAAAGTATTACACCTTCTGGGACCCACAACACATGCTAATAACGTAACAACTTCTTTAGATGTAAATTGTCCATAGCAATTCTCGTCGCCACACCACCTTCTACTCTCCCGCAAACATTCGCACGAGCAAGTATATCGTCGAACCAATGAACCGAACGACTGTTGCAGTTGTGAGTACATCCTCAATACAAAGTACACTCTCTTACGCGCTAGCCCTGCGACGGAGAACAGGATGAAAGCCATATAACCATTCACAGCCGTCGAGGCGGAACCACTCCCCGCAGCTGGTGTTGCAGATCTGCGCCAGACATCAATAATGACTCTCAAGAAACAGTCGGGAAACACACATGACAATGGCCGCCAGCAAGGCCTAGACGGGATGGATCAGCGAACGGAATCAGTCACAGTAAGCGAAAACAAACGTTGCTCAACGTCCACACCAATAACACCTACAAGGACCAGATCATTAACCGCGGACGACACAATTCGCGATCGACTCACGTTCGTCCTAAACGTCTTGTAGTAATCCTCTTGCTGCGTTGCGGCGTCTACTTTCTGTTCTGCTTTGGGCGGCTTCGTCGTCAACACATGTATCGCGTCCTCGTAAGCGGCGTTGATGTCCGTTTCCGCGGTAGGCACAGCAACTTCTACTTCATTCTTGTTCGGACCCTTGCCAACAGAGACAACTCCGAGGTCAGTTGAAACCTTGTGATCACCCTTGGTACCCCACGATACGTCATGGACGTTGGCAAACTGGAAAAACGGCAGTAAGTAACAGGCTCTAAAGATTAAAATTGGACGTAGCTCACAGCATACACGTTCAGAACCGCGATGTAAGACGGTGCCATCAAAAGATATTGAAGGAACGACGTGATCATGTGCCATGGTTCAAACTAGATCACCGTTAGAAATTTCATACATCTAAACTTGAAATAGACGCACGAATAAGAGTGACGAGACAATGTAAAGTCCGAGAGTGGACGCAAGCGAGAGGACAACATCCCGGAAGACGGCATTTGTGACGAAATCACTCGCTTGAATAGAACGACCTTCCGTCTGGGCCACCTGCTCAACCGCCTTGTAAGCAAGAAGGAATGCTGAGACCTATGATGCCATCATCACGTCAGCACAACTCGAAGAGGTCTTCATGAGACCCACCGTCATATAGATAGTGATCAGAGCAAAGCCGATCAGAGCGATGGTGTATGCCCACTTGGCACCTTGTGGCCGATTGCCAAGTGACAGAAGGAAACACATGATGACAAGCCCCAAGTAAAAGTAGTTGAGCACGACGTTGAGGTAATGCAAACTGGAGATGTAGTCCTCCAGCGCGGTCGTGAGGATGATAAAGGCGATGTAATAGTTACCCTGGCAAGAGTTGAGCTTCATCAAGAAGATCACGAAACAACACTCACGAGAGCGAACCAGGAGAATACCAGATTATACAGTTGATAGAACATCTCGATGTGTATCCAAAACTTGCGGATGAAGGTGTGTGATGACCGATAAATGTAGTGGAAGTGGACGGTACTGTGCACGGCGGCAAAGAACGAACCGTTGAGCCAACGCCGACGCTGCGATATCAACTCCGGAACCTGATCAGGAACGTCGGTCACAGCATAAGCTGACTTGACATAGTGCAAAATCCATGCACCCCCCCGCTTCGAGACCAACTCCCAACATAATATCTAACACGAAAATGAGTAACCGGAGTGAAACATGATTGTTCGCTTACCCGATCCTCGGCCAAATACATGTTGGCAGTGAAGATGTCTGCCCCAGCGCCGTGCATTTTCTCTCCCAAAAAGTATTGGTGCAACGGACCTTCTCCCTTCGCATCGTTTTGCAAAGCGATGTACCGATATGCACTGAATGCACCTGGCAGCACTGTAATGTACCCAAATATACTTTCCAGAGGTTTGTCCAAGATGTTGGACATCTTATACTCGAAATTTTGCGCCGCAACGAGTGGGTTGATCAGGTTTTGCCCGTACTTTCCCTTGAGCGCTACGATCTCTCCGCAAGCGCCACCCACGTTAGAGTTGATGTCGAAGGCTTTCCAAAGATGATATATGGAGGTAGGACCAGGCATGGTACCCACGTCGAGAAGCACGCAGACGTTGGGTTGGAGGATAGGCCCGAAAGCGTTAAAGAACCAGCGGTGGGAGTTGATTTTCTTCTGGTTCTTTTCTTTGAGACAAAAGATCAACTGAACTGGGATTATGCCCTTCTCCGCGCCCTCGACCTTCATCGAAGGTGAGACGGAGACTACAGTTTGTCAGTACATGTCCAAGATATACGGTATTCGTGCTTACTCTGAGTAGTGTACTCGTATATGTGAGCTGTCACAGGTTTCCCATTTACAATGTTCTTTGTCTCCTTGAGCACAGACCAAAGAATCATCGGATACACATACCTTTGCTATTCCCTCTTGATATGCACCCATCGTCGCGACGACACTCAGCGTCCGGGAGTTGATCTTTGAACGCCCATCGCTAACGATACAAACCACTACCTTCTTCCACCCATCCTTGCCCCACGTCCTACTCCGATCTCGCTTGCACAAATGGGCAATATTCTTCATGACACCATGCATCGTCCGGCAAAACAGATCTTCCTCCTCATTGTACATCGTCATGACGATAAACAACTCCGTCCGTCTAGGCGGGTCATAATGCACCTGCCTCAACGTAAACCCCGCATCCTTGAAATCATTTGGATCGCACGTCGCTGCCGAGTACCGCATGTGCGTAAACTCCCGCTCGTTCCGCAACGCACACATATCCAACAACTTCGACGGTACTGCAGAGTCGAGCACGAAATTGCCGTGGAAAAGCTCGACTTTTTTCAGCGTCTTGTGTCGGCGTGGGACGCGCTGCGGTATTCGGCCGTATCGAATGTTTGTCTCGGGTTGCGATTCATCGGCGATGGAGGCCTCGTCGTAGCTGCCCGGAATGGCGGGATGCTCATAGGGACTGTCTCTCCGGAGAAGTGGCATGTCGCCTGCGTCTGCGTCGTCCTCGCGGACATTATATGAGGAGTTAAACTGCGACTGTAAGCGTGGAGCAGGCGTGTGTGACTGTTGGCCATCGTAAGGGTTGTAGGTTGTGCCAGAATAATCCGTCAAGGGTCGCGGTTGTGAAGGGGGTTGCAAGTATGTTTCTTGAAGTGGATAGGTTTCTTGGGGCGGTTGCTGCGAGTACGGATCGTGCAGAGGTGGGTTCTGGAACGGATCCGGGAGATGGTAGGGTTGATTGGCATCAAACTGATTGGTCGAGTATTGAGAATCATATTGGTCGTAATGAGACTGACGCTGATCGAATGGGCCGGTTGAATAAGGGTTGTAACCGTCGTTGTAATGGCCCTGTTGGGCCTCGTCCACCTGGAAGTCGGGTGGATTCAGTAATGTAAGAAACTACTCGGGTTGACTTACCTCTGGGTATCTTGACATAACTGCGCGCCTTTGGAGCTTGTCGCGGAGTGGTTTAAGTATGAACGAGGACACTGGTTGGTGGCTGTACTGTTTATCGCCACAAACTTTGCCAAGTCCTTCAACCTCCGCAGCCGCAGTGAACAGCCTCTCATGATCACACATCGCAAACGTTTACTGTAAGAGGTTTTCAAGTATAGCACTGATCGATACAGCGAGATACCATTGCGTCAACAGGTACATATGCGAGGGTCTATAGCAATGGATAACCTTATCCTTGATTCCCATCCACCACAATCCCGGCTTCCACTTCCACTTCCCCACCAGACTCACGTTTTCTACGCGTCAAAAGTCTCGCAGGGTAGACGATCAACGGAAAGACGATCACAGGCGACATCCCGATGACGACAAGACCCATGGCAAGCGCAGGAGACCCAGCTAACGCGACGAGCCCAGCGATGCGGAGAACCATGGAGCCAATGTCAAGCATGCCAAACAGAATGGCAAACGCCGCGTATCCCATACTCTTAGCGCGTTCCTGGGATGACAACGGTCAGGTGAGTCACAATGTTAGACGAGGCGAGTACCTTGAGCTCTACAGGTGAGAGTCGACCATAGTGAATGTGGATATTCTCGGCCATGACCAAGAAAGCCAGTGTGCAGAGCGTAAACAAGTAGCTGCGATTGAGGAGGTAGATGCTATATGCCATCGTCAGCCCGAGTTCTGGAGAATGGTGATGATTCCGTACGTGAAACAGTTTCGAAACTGTACAGGCATTCCGCTATGGTGAGACTTCACGAAGTGCAAATCAAGCAAGAGATACTCACTACCTCTATCGACCAGGCTGTCCGATCGTCCAGTGCTGCTTTGATGTCTTCAAAGTCATTCAACGATTGCATTGTTTCGTATAACGTGAGTTTGAGTACGGTTTGGGTGATGGTCTCAAACATCGTCGAGATATATGTTAGCATGTTCGGAGGATAGTGGAATGTTGGACTGGTGAAGTAGCATGATAGTGGTGGGTGCCATTTATATAAAGTAGATCGGAGTCGGGTCAGTGGTGTTTCTGTTGTGGTTCTTGCTTATCACATAATGTTCATGCAGACTTGTGAACTTTGCTGTAGGACGTCGCGATGCTGGCATGGATTCCTGTCAGAGCTCCGCTCGTGGGATTATGGTATGTAGATGCCTGTGCATGGCTGCGCAACTGAATGCATGCTGCTGGTATATACCCTTGCCCACATCATCCTCCATTTTCCATTTTTGGTATTTCTGGGACGAACCATGCACATTGATGCATCCATCATGGGTGCTGTTCGCTTTCATCCAGCCTGGGGCTTGAACGCAGAAGATTTCCTCTTATGGGAAGAGGAGGATGAGGCCTGAGGTTCGACCGCGGAAGGTCAAGTTCTATTGACCCTCCCCGTGGTCTGAATGGGTACATTACCTCTATGATATATTTTTGGATACAGTGGTACTACGGACCAATGACAACGGTAACAAAAAAATCAGCTACCCTCACTGATAGGTTCTTTACGTCTTGAGGTAGTAAGGATCTAACCACTAATATTTCCAAGCCACGCGACTCCTCTTCCACTTTGCAAGACAAGTGAGAGGGAATACGACCAAACATACGATTGTCGGTAGAAAGCTGACGAACGCGAGGCACACGGAAAGTGCAGGCGTATTCGATGTAGAAAAGACAGTGACGCGGAGTCGGCGACGCCCACGTGCAAGTTATCCCTTATGACCTACCATATCCGCCAATTCCCCCTTCGCAACGGTCATCCAATTGCTGTTGCGAACACGTTCTAGCCTTAATCCGCGGACCACGGCGAGATACTATGTTCTGTAGGGTGATCAACGCATACATTGAGCTTAGTCGTGTACTGGCCTTCTGGCATTTCCAGTATTTCCGTAAGACTATGGACTCGTCGGCCTATCTCCATAGGGACCGGGACACATTCCCCGTTTGGCTCCTGCGATGTTATGCCTTAGTGACATGGCGCCGCATACTTGCTGCTTCAGTTGCACTTCGCTAGCCTCACGGCGCGTATATGACGACTCAGGGAAGCAGATCCATGTGGTACGTACTTGGCCATGAAACGAATGACGCTGGAGAGGGCAGTACGGACGTCGGAAGCGATGGTGCTGCCACCAGTGCAAAAGGAAAAGTCGCGGGATATGCTCAAGAGGCTTGAGAGGTGAGGATGGGTATCGATTTCGTGTGCGAGTAGCTTTTCTTGACCATCGACTTGACTGATCGGACCAACAAAGGCACACGATTGATCGCAAACATTGACACTTTGCGGAAACGTCATGGAGCACCGGTGAGCGACATCTCTAGCTTCGATCTCTCCCCCCGATAATCACAGATTCAAAATCAACACTTCCCGACACGCAAGTTATTGGATGACCCTTCAAGTTACTCATCCATGCTCTTGTCATACTGTCTTGTATCACAAAATTAGAACGGATTCGCGAATGCCTCCGTGTCCACCGTTTGTTTCGCTTGCTCAGGATACCTCTTCCAAATGCTCTAGCTCGACGCAGATGACCACACCATCCCTGGAACGTTTGCTCCGCCGCAAGGTCGACGCATCACGTTCGAACCTTACAGGCATCCAGCAAAGCCATCTCCCGACTAGACCGTTCATTCGCACTTGCCACAGCCAATATTTGGGGTTCTCAGCCTTTGGAGACCCTCAACAGTGAATCCACAGCGTCATTAATGCGGGGTACATGACTCTTTGTGCTCCTTCACTGTAGTCCACAAGACATTCACATAACGTAGTCAAACAAAACGTGGCAACAAATTAGCAACAAAGTAATTGTCTAGTTCAAAGTCTGAAGTCTTATCTTCCAGTCTCCGGCACTTGGCGGAGAGCGCTCGCCTCGTGGTCAATCACCCTTCCACCGAACATCTTAGCTGGGTGGCTAGAACGCTGTGAAAATACGGCATACACCCTTCCAGGGACCACATCGTAGCCGTGATCTTGTGATCCTTGTAGGGCCACTGCAAATCTAGTTCTTCCAGTGCTTGTCGCATCTTTCTTTCCCCTTCGCCCTCCAGAAAACTGAGTAGCATCCCAAGTTCCCTCTTGCACTCTGTCGGTGTCCCCTCTTCTCGACTCCAGTCGTCAATGAGCAGCTGGACCTCAGGGGTGAGCGGTGACGGGCGCTTGACAATGTCCTAAAGGGCGTCGTCCGCAGCTGACAATAACGTGATCTGATTCCGGAGCTTGCCCGGCGCCGATGTCAGTTCTACCTGCTCCCGAAGCCTGTCCACCGTCAACATCAGCTCGATCTGCTCCCGAAGCTTTTTAACAGTGGACATCAGATCTATCTGTTCTTGTAACTGTCCCGAAGGTCCTGGCGCCTGAATCGCGTCGCTAAGCTTTGTGACGACCTTTTTCCCCAGGTCGATAAGACCGACCGACATGTCGAGATCCGTGAGTTCTCCATGTGCCTGGAGAGTGCAAAGGAGCGAGTTTCCTAGGCAAGTAATGATGCTTTGCCGATCGTCATGTCCGTCGGGAACCTCTAATGCCTCCACATTCAATTCGATCGACTTGTCCAGGTCTTCGACTTTTCCCAACGCCTGAAAGCGACCCCAATAGGCAACGCCCATCTCGTGCAGCAGATGGGGCCGGTCGTAATAACCGTACAGGGGCACATAGGAGCCGTGTTCCAAGTCTTGGAATGAGCCGTCGACTTCGTCTGGGTTCGCAGAGTGGATAGAACGGTAAAATCGACACGTGGCCAGTACTGCGTCCGCCGTTCGATGATCGCGACCGTTGTTGTGCTGAAGCTCTGTCAAAAAAAACTCTATATCCTCAGCGACGGATTCGTCGTATTCCAGCCCACTGGCATGATGGGACAAGAGAGCCTGTGCCAGGAGTAACAATGTGGCGTGTCGATCTGGGTGTCCCTCTTCGCATAACTCGAGCGCTTCTCTGTAGAGGTTGATGGCTTTGTCGAGCTCGGAGTATATACCATGAACCTGGCACCGAATGAATTCCAAGATGGCGAGGTTGAAGCGTGCAGTGGCGCGACATGGACCATCGAGATCAGATTGTTCTAGGGCACCTCGGAAGCATTCGAGAGCGATCTCCAGGTATTCTTCCTTGGGCACCAAGTGATAAGAGTAGAAGCCTCGAAATCGAGGGTTGCCTTCTCGACAAAGACAGAAGTACCCTGCAAGCCATGTCCGTCAGCGACGCTCCTGTTCATGCGCCGTCTTACCTGATGACTGACATGGAGCTCGCAGTATGAGAAATACCGTTCCAAAGTGATCAGGATGAACGCGAATCAGAATCCCCAAAGAAGAATCTGATCTCTTGGATAATGTTAGTTGCGAGGTACTCGCCAAAAGATGATCACGACGCTCACTGTACGTGCTTCCGGACATATCGCTGGTATTGATATTGTGTCTTGTGGAGATTTCTCGGGTTCCCAGTATCGATCCCAGCTGGAACACGCCACAAACAGTGACGCGAACTGGCATATTAGATAGTCTTTAAACTGTGAATATGAGTGAACGGAAAAACAAGCAAAGAATTTACAGCATAATCTCGTCGCCCCATTCAATGATGTTTGCGTGCGGTTTATTCTGCGTTCTTCTAGTCGGATCCCCGAAATGAACAAGCACACACACACACCCGCATCGATGTGACCGACATCGAAGCTTTCAAGTCGCATGCCTATCGGCCGTTAGGATACCATAAAGATGAAAATACAGACATGATACGTACTCGTAATGACCAGCCATAACTTGTCAACTTGTTCGTCGTCTTTGTATCGACTGTTTCTCTCTTCATCATGTTCACAAGATGCCTTTCGTTCCAAAACGGCGCTGCGCTCACTATCGACGCTGAGTGGTAGAACGGGCGTCAGAAAAATGATACTCACGGATTACGTTGCAGACAAACGGTATCTAGACGATGTTAGTCACACACAACGAACGCGGCCATGAAGTACTCGCTATGTTCGGAGTCCAACTCACGCCTATAATTCTTTGCTACGAAGTTCCGGAGAGTGATTTCCTTCATCAGATGCTCAAGCGGTAGTCCCTGAAGCATGTCAACAGGAGATTTACCGCAGATACACGAAATTTACATTGTCGACCATCTCAATCCAGTCGATCTTGGCACCTAGTCGACGTTGATTAGCACCATCCTGACGTGACTATTTGACTCACTCGGTCAGATCCTCCTCCTCATTGTACATCGTCATGACGATAAACAACTCCGTCCGTCTAGGCGGGTCATAATGCACCTGCCTCAACGTGAACCCCGCATCCTTGAAATCGTTCGGATTGCACGTCGCTGCCGAGTACCGCATATGCGTAAAGTCGCGCTGGTTCCGCAACGCACACATATCCAACAACTTCGACGGTACCGCAGAGTCGAGCACGAAATTGCTGTGGAAAATTTCGACTTTTTTGAGCGTCTTGTGTCGGCGTGGGACGCGCTGCGGTATCCGGCCGTATCGAATGTTTGTCTCGGGTTGCGATTCATCGGCGATGGAGGCCTCGTCGTAGCTGCCCGGGATAGCAAGATGCTGATAGGGACTGTCTTTTCGGAGAAGTGGCATGTCGCCTGCATCTGCGTCGTCCTCGCGGACATTATATGAGGAGTTAAACTGCGACTGTAAGCGTGGAGCAGGCGTGTGTGATTGTTGGCCATCGTAAGGGTTGTAGGTTGTGCCAGAATAATCCGTCAAGGGTCGCGGTTGTGGAGGGGATTGCGAGTATGTTTCTTGAAGTGGATAGGCTTCTTGGGGTGGTTGCTGCGAGTATGGATCGTGCAGAGGTGGGTTCTGGAACGGATCTGGGAGATGGTAGGGTTGGTTGGTGTCAAACTGATTGGTCGAGTGTTGAGAATCATATGCGACGGTCTGAAGAGGAGAATTAAAGAAGGAAAGTTCAAGCTTGCGACATGACAAAGGCTCTGTATATCGAACTCTGGCAATATTCCATATCGGCACCTTTTTAAAACAACACTGCACTAATGCCTCTTTATTCACACGCCCACTCATTACCCCGTTCGACAGGAATGGTCTTGTTTCGCTTCTGGGTAGAGGCGCGCTTGTTCTGAAACCAGGCATTGACAGTCTTGGTCTCCCTAGGGACAAATTCGCAAAGGCAGGGACGGCAGAAATTGAGAAGAGGACGGATATAGCCAAAAGAGGGAACTCACATTCCAAGCCTCTCAGCAAGGTCGGTGCGCTCGCCTAGCCATGGGTGCTCAGTTCGCTCAAAGAGCTCATTGAGGGCGGCAAGCTGGGCTGGACTGTGACGATGACGCGGTTTCTTGGCGGAGGATTTGTCTTGGTTGTCATGGTCGAGGTGCTTGTCTGACCCTCTTGTGGATGGCTTTTCGTCTCTCGAGGGACCGCCGTCGTCAGCATCGTACTGCATTGTGTATGGGGGAGGAGATGTTGTAAATTTTGAGGGGATAGACGGAGACGGACGATGGAGCCTGTCCTCATCTGATTAGGATCGCGGCACACGTGGCCTCATAGCGGCTGGTCACCAGATGATGCCCATTGGGGAAATACTGATTGTGATTTTGCAGCCGGATACTCAAGCACAATTTGAAACGGAATACATATTATTGGGTCGGGTACAAGTCGGGTAAGTTGTTTTTTTGATCGGAGTCACGTCACCCGTCTGTTTCACTTGCTCAAGATACCTCTTCCAGATGCTCCAGATCGACGCCGATGACCACACCATCCCTCAAATGTTTGCTTCGCCGCCAGGTCGGCGCGTTGATCACGTTCGAACCTTACAAGTATCCAGCAAAGCCGTCTCCCGACTAGACCTTTCATTTGCACTTGCCACAACCATTATTTAGGGTTCTCGGCCCTCGGAGACCCTCAACAGTGAATTCACAGCGTCATTGACGCGGGATACACGACTCTTTGCGCTCCTTCGCTGTAGTCCGCAATCGGGTGCTCACATAACGTGGTCAAACCAAACGTGGCAACAATGACTTTGAACTAGATATCTAGTAATCTTCCAGTCTCCTGCACTTGGCGAAGATCGATTGCCTCGTGGTCAATCCCACCCTTCCACCGAACATCGTAGCTGGGTGGCGAGAACGCTGTGAAAATACGGCATACACCCTTCCAGGGACCGCATCGTAGCCGTGATCTTGTGATCCTTGTAAGGCCACTGCAAATCTAGTTCTGCCAGTGCTTTCCGCATCTTTCTTTCCCCTTCACCCTCGAGAAAACTGAGTAACATCCCAAGTTCTCTCTTGCACTCCGTCGGTGTCCCCTCTTCTCGGCTCCAATCGTCAATGAGCACCTGAACCTCGGGCGTGAGGGGTGATGGTCCTCGCTCGACAATGTCCTGAAGGGCGTCGTCCGCAGCTGACATCAACGTGATCTGATTCCGGAGCTTGCCTGGCGCCGATGTGAGTTCTACCTGCTCCCGAAGCCTTTCCACCGTCAACATCAGCTCGATCTGCTCTCGAAGCTTTTTCACAGTAGACATCAGATCAACCTGTTCTTGCAATAACTGTCCCGAAGGCGTTTCAGGTCCTGGCGCGTGAATCGCGTCGCTAAGCTTTGTGACGACCTTTTTTCCAAGGTCGATAAGACCGACCGACATGTCGAGATCCGTGAGTTCCCCATGCGCCTGGAGAGCGCAAAGGAGCGAGTTTCCTAGGCAAGCAATGATGCCCTGCCGATCGTCATGTCCGTCGGGAACCTGTAATGCCTCCGCATTCAACTCGATCGACTTGTCCAGATCTTCGACTTTCCCCAACGCCTGATAGCGACCCCAATAGGCAACGCCCATCTTGTGCAGCAGATGAGGCCGGTCGTAATAACCGTACGGGGGCACATAGGCACCGCGTTCCAAGTCTTGGAGTAAGCCGTCAACTTCGTCTGGGTTCGCAGAGTGGATAAAGCGGTAAAATCGACATGTGGCCAGTACTGCGTCCGCCGTTCGGCGATCGCGACTGTTGTCGTGCTGAAGCTCTGTCAAAAGAAGCTCTATATCCTCAGCGACGGATTCGTCGTATTCCAGCCCACTGGCATGATGGGACAAGAGAGCCTGTGCCAGGAGTAACAATGTGGCGTGTCGATCTGGGTGTCCCTCTTCGCGTAACTCGAGCGCTTCTCTGTAGAGGTCGATGGCTTTGTCGAGGTCGGAGTATGTACCATGAACCTGGCACCGAATGAATTCCAAGGTGGCGAGGTTGAAGCGTGCAGTGGCGCGACATGGACCATCGAGATCAGATTGTTCTAGGGCACCTCGGAAGCATTCGAGAGCGGTCTCTAGGTATTCTTCCTTGGGCACCAACTGGTAAGAGTAGAAGGCCTCGAACCCGAGGGTTGTCTTTTCGACAAAGACAGAAGTACCCTGCAAACCATGTCCGTCAGCGACGCTCCTGTTCATGCGCCGTCTTACCTGATGACTGAGATGGGGCTCGCAATATGAGAAATGCCGTTCCAAAGTGACCAGAAGGGATGTACGAGAATCAGAATCCCCAAAGAAGAATCTGATTTCTTGGATAACATTAGCTGCGAGGTACTCACTAAAGGAGGGTCACGATGCTTACTGTATGTGCTTCCGAACATATCGCTGGTATTGATACTCTGTCTTGCGGAAATTTCTCGGGTTCCCAGTATCGATCCCAGCTGGAACACGCCGCAAACCGTGACGTGAACTAGCATATTAGATGGTCTTGAAACTGTGAATATGAGTGAATGGCAAAGCAAGCAAAGAACTTACAGCATAATCTCGTCGCCCCATTCGATGATGCTTGCGTGCGGTTTATTCTGCGTTCTTCTAGTCGTATCCCCGAAATGAACAAGCACACACACACCCGCATCGATGTGACCGACATCGAAGCTTTCAAGTCGCATGCCTATCAGCCGTTAGGATATCATAAAGATGAAAATACAGACATGATACGTACTCGTAATGACCAGTCGTGACTTGTCGGAAGGATGCTCAACTTGTTCGTTGTCTTTGGATCCACTGCCTTTCCCTTCATCATGTTCACAAGATGCCTTGCGTTCCAAAATGGCGCTGCGCTCACTATCGACGCACGCTGAGTGGTAGAATGGGGTGTCAGAAAAATGATACTCACGGATTACGTTGCAGACAAACGGTATCTAGGTGATGTTAGTCACACACAACGAACACGGCCATGAAGTACTCGCTATGTTCGGAGTCCAACCCACGCCTATAATTCTTTGCTACGAAGTTCCGGAGAGGGATTTCCTTCATCAGATGCTCAAGCAGTAGTCCCTAGAGCATGTCAACAGGAGATTTACCGCAGGTACACAAAATTTACATTGTCGACCATCTCAATCCAGTCATTGTCATGTGTGACGGCCATCTGAGCTTCAGGATTCTGAACATAATGTTCAGTTCATTACATGGGTTTGTTATCTTCATGCGAACCTCGTCTAGTAGGACACGATTGACTATGTCCAAGGGATGGTTGGGCTGAAAGATATCTTGATTTTCAGGCGCGTAGAAAATTGTCGATGCAACACACCTCAGAGAAATCCAACGGTGGGAAGTACTCGATCTTGGCACCTAGTCGACGTTGATTAGCACCGTCCTGACGTGACTATTTGACTCACTCGGTCCAGATAGTAATTTGCGAGCCTTGAGTCGCAATTGACCGAGGAGACGCGCGAACCACCCTTCATGCTGCCCCAACTGCTCCATCGTAAGAAGATGTCGGTGCCGAAGCTTCATCTTGAACCCTTTTATGAAAACGGCTTGGTTGAGATAGGTATTGTCTTTAGGTGCCTGCTGACTATCCACGTCGAATGTAGAATCCCATGTGTACACGGAGCTGGCGTTTTCATCACGATGGACGTGGATTTTTCCACCCTTCGACCCTCTATCGAATGAGCCCAAGGTCCAAGAATTCGTTTTATACGTGGCCGTAACCAGATAAAGGGAGTCTCGCTCGTAATATCTGCACCAGTCAGATGCATGCTTTGTGACATGGTTTCGAATATGCATCAAGTATTGGTCTTCGAGCTCGAAGAGTTTGGCACCGCCTGGGAGAATGAGTATCGCGCCTGCATCACAGGTTGCAATAAAGCTGTGACTCCCGTCGGTTCTCATAGGACCAAATCAGACTGACGATATGCCGACATTGATGTCAAGATACCTTGCACCGCCCACTTCTTCCTGCGCGACACCACTCCTGAACACTTTATTGGGGTCAAGTGCCCGTTTGAACGTTGGCCGATCGAAGTACACGAGATCAGGTTTATGGGGCTTGTCGAGAGCGGGTCCCCCTGGGACTGACGTTACCCGATCGTTGGGTCCGAGATGAGGTTCCGCAGACTCCCCGGGAGCGGACTCCACTAATTCTGGCTTCCGTGGAGGAAATCCCCACTCTAGGCGCTCCTTGGGAGGGAATTTTATGTTGAAAAGCAGATTGAATTCGCCGTACTGGTCGACATGACCGATGTCACCAATCTGAAAGCCATCGCTTTCATAAGGTTCGCCATGTTTCTTATCTGGCTGGGGATTGCGCAAAGGGTAACCTAACTTCTGTCTTAAGTTGGTTGCGTATACATGCTGCAGGGTGCTTTGCATTCCGAGCTGTGTTGGATTCCGTAGAGTGAATATAGACACCACTGACAGCCTGGTAATGAGCGGACTCACAAGACACGATGGCAACGCGGGCAGAGGGTTACCAGCTTCCCAGATTTGTTGATCAAATCAATCATGTCCAAGAATGGCCCTGGCAGGCGCCAGAACGAGTTTGAGGACATTTGTCTGACGAGTTTCTCATGCACCAGTATCACTAGACAATTCTCATGGAAATGCGTGTAAGCGACCAGGAGAAACAGATGACTCTTTGCTCTAGAGGTAGCTCGTGCAATGTCGTGCAAGAATTCTTTCAGCCTGAGTTTGTACATGTTATGCTATGGCTCGCACTACTTACATGCCGTCGGGCCATATCCCAGATCATCACGACGAAAATTATCCCCGGGCCAGTGCCCAGCGAAGACGCCGAATAAGTTATAATTATTGACCAATCCCAGTGATATCTACAGTATAGTACGGGAATCGCTATAAACGACGACGGTCGACAATTTTCCGAGGTACAGGTCCACGGTGAGCTCAAACGCTTCCCGTCTTGACGGTTGTCCCAGAACTAGTGAAAGATATGCTGAGGTCAACAGTCGTCATAGATAAGCCCGTTTCTGCAGTTGTCGTTGATCTTGCTCGCGTCGTGAAATCGTCGTCGTTTGTATCCTCCGAGTCTGTCAAAGTGGACCCGTCCGCATCACGGAGGAGGTACCTATATGTGCACGTCACGACAACAAGCAAATTACAGATAATGATTGATAAAGCGACCTGAAGGCGTCGTTCAAAACGGTGTCCAACCGGTACGAATCGCAGACTCACTTTGACATGGTACCCAGCGGTCGTCACGACGGGAATATTCATAATTTGGCCAACCATGTGGAAGAGTGATGCGAAAGTGAGGACGACACTGGAAGCGAAAATGGAGAGAATCATCCTCCTCTGACGTCTGGGCAGCTTGATCTTCCAGAGCATGTGCAGAGGAATCACAACAAGAATCAAGACGGCGATACAATCAGCTGCAGGTCCAGATCGATATGATGAGCATAAACAGCGATCATAGTACAGCACGCAAGCTTACTTGTGAATTGAAAGATCGAGACGCGCGTTTCTACTACACAAGACGGGCCTCCCCATGTGTATATTCGATGCCAGTTGGGATCCAGAGCACATCGTATGATCTTCTGGACCACAAGGATTACCCAACATGCCGCGAAAAATGCTACACATGCATAGGTGAACTTAAGGAGGCGGGGTCGTCCATGGATGATCCTGATGATAGAAAATAAAACGCTCAAGCGTGCCAGTCTATAACATGAGATTACTAACAAACGGTAAAGGAGACATTAACACGCACGTCACGAGGCAGGTGAATCCGATGGAGTTGAACCACGCAGTCACAATCGAGGCTAGACCGTCTACACAGAGCCGGTAACTATCCCCATGATACTTGACTCGGAGGCAAGCGCTGACTCACTTGAGTATGCGTGTATCCACCACGCAATGAACCAGATCACGCCGATTACGAGCAAAATGGCTGCCCATGCATCCTCCCACCAAAAACGACCGATCTTGAGGCGAAAGTATACCCTCCATGCAGTCAAAGACAGCCCGAAGAGTTCGAAAACTGCAGCAAAAACTGCGGAGGAAATAATTGACAGGCATCAGCTGAACTGCTAAACTGGTAACCTTGTGAACTGCCATACCCCGCACGTAGAATACAGAAGGGGCCATGCTAGGTTGAGATATGGTCAGCTCGGAGTGGATAAAACCTTCCAAATCACCTAGCAGTGAGCGGTAACTGTCATACTTGAGGGAAAAGTTGGTGATAAGAGCAAAGGAATGTATAGGTAGAGCGTTGAGCGGGCGGGTCCTAACCTGCAGGGCCTGTCTCAATGATGTAGTAACGACTTGGAAACGAGCAATGCATCATGAGACTAAATATGTAAATTCTAGCGGCGTTTACTACTCCAGGGTACGACGCACCTTCCAAACGGAGGTCATTGTCTCACGTGTTCGCATCTCTCTGCATCCTCTTCTAGCGACCGACGATCATTGTCACCATACTAGATGCCGGTGCCTTACTCTGTCCCCGTCGTATGCAGCGTACCTGCACCATGTGCCTCGCACCCGTCCATTCCGATTGGGCATGTTCAGGCCTCAGGAACAGGTCTTGATCTGGGCTGGTCGGCCAGAATTATTGGTGTAGAACGCTGTAAAGGGTAGTAGGAGAGTTTCTGTCTTCCCACCCAAGTGTCTAACCCACGGGAGACTAAAAGGGTGTGTGAAACGAGCTCGAATCCATGTCGTCGCTCTTTCAGACGCACCGGAGCTAGGCTTTGATATTGTAAGTACTTAGTACCAGAATCACCACTTACAAACTTGGCCGCATGGTGTTCTACGACGGTTCATGAGGTAGTGGTAGTAATCCAGTCCCTTCCTATAATTAATCCTATAATTGAATACAGAACCGTTGTTTGCATTGTCTCATCGTTGTAGGCCCCTATAGTAGCGTCCTGGTCGTTATCTTTAGTAGACCAAATGTCCATTCCACCGTCACGATTGACAAAGTTTTATCTTACTTAATGAGGGACAATGATATTCATTTGTGCAGACGATAATAGCGCTGAGCGCTAAAGCGCTAACTGCCCGACGACCCTGTCTGGCGGTCCGCTGAATCATTGCCAGCGCAGCGAGACTCAACATGATTTCAACCTTATCGCTTGGTGTCGTCCCAGGCCGCAGTGCCCCGCACTCGCTTAATAACTCTCTGCCAGGCAGTGCCAGCTCCGGGCCTCCGGCGGCTGATATGCTGTAAAATTGGTCTTTGTCCCTGTGTCACACATCGGTCACAGGTTTGCTGGATCTGTTCTACCTTATGTAGAGTGTAGCCAAGAGCTTCATGAAGAAACAAACAAGAGTTTACATGTTGCACGATAGAACGGGGCATATTAAGTGGAAAGCAAGGATGTATAGTAAGTACAAAACAGCGCATGACGAATGATGGAGCAGGTTCAGATGTACCCCTGTGTGACAGGGGCATCCAGTGGCGCAGGAATGCAAACGATAAACACAGCAGCGGGATAGAAAGCGAGAAAGCAAGATGACAAACTATTGATCGATTGTCAGCGACGAGACGTCAAAAACATACCCTAGATAACTTCCAACACTTTTACTCGGATCTTCTTCAAGTCAGCGCTCTGTGGGATGCCTGGCGCTACGATCACGTTCTCCGCAGCGATACGTTTGTACCTGCCCTTCGAGTGTTGCTCGAGTAAGAGCGCATTGAATGGACGTCCAAGACGGGCGATAAACCGCAGGGCCGAGGTATGGGGATCCAACTGGGGCGCAGGCTCGGCATGCATAGGAGAAATAGGCACAGAAGAACCATCATCGCCTGCAGAGCCCGCATCAGATGTAGCCTCTGACCCATCGTTGGAATCCCTATCCTCGTCAGAGTCCACATCTGTCTCATTGTCCGACACAGACCCATCACGAGAATCAACGAGTTCATGGATCCAGGGATGCACGAAGAGGAGTTTGCGAGGCCTGTCCAGAGATACCACGTCCGCGGTTCTGAACTCCATCTTTCCGAACAGTGAGACTGTTGCACGGTATAGAGTCCCATCACTTCCACCTAGCTGTTGTACACCAATCCTGGAAACGGGGAAGGTCAAGCAAGGGAGTTGTAAGCAACGGTTAGCGAAGGATGCCCGAGGGAGCTGGTCAACTTTGTAGTAAAACGGAAGAAGAGTATCCGTTGGGTATCGAGTGCGCAGTTGATCGACATGCGTATTCAGCTCATCGTCTTCCATAGGCAATGGGCTATATGGAACCTGGCGGTAGACGGAGAGGGAATCTGGAAGCGAGGAATTATAAGGCGACGATTTTCCCGTCCAACAAATGACAGTGACGTCTCCAGTGCGAGCAACAATGTTTTCTAAAAGTTCGCCGAGTGCTATTTTCCCAACTCCATAGCGAGGTATAATATTGCTGGAGAATATTCCAATCAAGGAGTAAGCGGTATCTTCCTCCACCGCTGCGTTGCGCGTGGATGCCAGCCGAAGTTTGTCCTGTACCCCCAGAACCTCTGGCCGAAAGCTCGTGATGGTCTCCGGCGCAACTCCCATTGCCCGGGCAAGTTCTTGCTTGATTGCAGGGGATTCCTTGTGGTTGAAATGCGTGTCGTTTAGATACGGTTTCCAATTTCGAGTATAGAACCTAACAACCCTTGAAGCGAGGAGTTCCTGCAAGGTCCATGACCGCGTCATCCACCGGCTCATCGTGAGAGACTCGAGCTCTTCGTCTGCGAGGTATACGAGGGTGGCCGCTCCTTCTTCATACCAGCTGAACATAGAAGTAAGAGACTGGCTGAGGATAGTATTTGTCCTCTTATCGATGCAACATGTATCGGACCATGCCCAACGATATCCATCCTCCCGCACTATCCTGCAGAACTGGCGAAGTTTCTCGTTCAGTGGGTCGGACTTATCCAGCTCCCAGACTGATTTGACCCGGTGGACATTATCGAATGTTGGTTCCTCTCCTTCCCATGTGTGGGAGAACATGACCCATTTGAAGTATTGCGCAACAGTTTGAATGATGCGCTTGTGATCTAACTTTGTGGTTGCAGTCTCCGAAATGAGTTTCTGGAATACTGCTTCCGACGTGAACTTTTTCTCCCGCTCTGCGGCATTGCAAAGCTGCCCGCTTGTAACGTCAATGAGGACAAGCGGGGTATGTTTGTGAATCTCCTGAATGGCAGCTTTTACAGCGTTGGTGGTCTCACGCGGACGGACATAGTTTGTCCGTAGTCCTAAAGAACATCATTCATGAATGACCCACAGAATGATTGAAACAATGCATACGGCGTACCCCCTCATCGAGGGATATCTCGATGATGGAAAGCATTCGAACAAGAGCATTGTTTGCTTCGCCATAGTCCTCCATACCCACAAGGGCTGTAAATTCTCTTTCGTATGGCCGATGCGAGGATGAGTCCAGGTCAATTGCCTAAGTTGATCACGATAAGCCATAAGCAGTGTATGGAATCAACATAAAGACGGACTTCGTTTGCATCCATGAGGGCTTCTTTCCACAGTGATTTTGAAGCCCTGGCTTTACTCCGACCCAGAAAGATGTCTACTGGGTTAGAAGGGCTGAGATACAAGGCAGAGGTATACTGGTCAATTGCTTCATCGTGCTTTCCCTCTTCAAGCGCTATATCCCCAAGCTCTGTAAGCATACCAACACACCTATCCTTGAGATCTGATGACACGTATTACCAGCGTCCACCCAAATGTCCATCTTAGTGCTCACCTAGTATTACGACATCAACCTCAATCCCATCCTTTGTATGTAGCTCGTCTGCAAACATGACAAGCATATTTGCAATCTCCTCCCTAGCTTCTGTTGTGTTGCGCGCTGCAAGAAGAGCTTCATAATGATATCGCTGAACTGAACGCCTCAGGGTTGCAAGAACGCAACGAAAATACGGCATGCACCCTTGTAGGGCCTGCATCGTAGCCAGTGGCAGGATCTTGTAACCCTTGTAGCGCCACTGCGGTTCTACTTGTTCCAGTAGATCCTGCATCCCTCTTTCCCCTTCGCCCTCCAGAAAGCTGAGTGACATCCCAAGTTCTCTCTTGCACTCCATCGGTGTCTCCTCTTCTCGGCTCCAATCGTCAATGAGCACCTGGGCCTCAGATATGAGCGGTGATGGCCATCGCTCAATAATGTCCTGGAGAACGTTGTCCACTGCTGACACCATGATAATCTGATCCTGAAGTTTGTCCGGCGCCGACATCAGCTCAGCCTGCTCCTGAAGCCTTTCGACAGTCAACATCAACTCGATCTGTTTTCGAAGCTTTTCAACGGTAGACACTAGGTCTACCTGCTCTTGTAACTGACTTGCTTCGGGTCTTTGTGCATGAATCACGTCATTGAGCTTCGTAACCACCTTTTTTCCCAGCTCTTCAAGACTGATTGACATGTCGAGGTCCATGAGCTCTACGCGCACCTGAAGGGCACAAAGAAGTGAGTGTCCAAGGCAAGCGATGGTGCTCTGCCGATCTTCGTGTCCGTCGGGAACTTGCAATGCCTTCACATTCAACTCGATTGACTTGTCCAGGTCGCCGATTTTCCCTGATGCCAAAAAGCGACGCCAATAGGCAGCGCCCATCTTGTGCAGCAGATGAGGCCGGTCGTAATAACCGTACGGGGGCACATAGGCACCACGTTCTAAGTCTTTGAGTAAGGCGTCGATTTCGTCTGGATTCTCAGCGTGGATAGAGCGGTAAAATCGGCATGTGGCCAATACCACGTCTGCCGTTCGACGATCACGATCGTTGTCATGGTGAAGGTCTGTTAAAAGAAGCTCTATATCCTCAGCGACGGATCTGTCGTACTCCTCTCCACAGGCGAGACGAGACAAGAGAGCCTGCGCAAGGAGTAACAATGTGGCGTGCCGATCTGGGTGTCCCTCTTCGCGTAACTCAAGCGCTTCTCTGTAGAGGTTGATGAGTTTGTCGAGCTCGGAGTATGTACCGTGAACCTGGCATCGAACGAATTCTGAGGTGGCGAGGTTGAAGCATGCAGTGGCGCGACATGGATCATCAAGACCAGATTGCTCTAGGGCACCTCGGAAGCATTCGAGAGCGATCTCCAGGTATTCTTCCTTGAGCACCAAGTGGTAAGAGTAGAAAGCCTTGAAACCGAGGGTTGTCTTTTCGACAAAGACAGAAGTACCCTGCAAGCCATGTCCGTTAATGACGCTCCTGCCTATGCCTCGTCTTCCCTGATGACTGAAATAGGGTTCCCAGTATGAATAATGTCGTCCCAAAGTAACGAGGAGTGATGAACGAGAATCGGAATTCCCGAAGAAGAATTTGATTTCTTGGATGGTATCAGTTACGAGATATTCACTAAAGGTGGATTGCGACACTTACTGTACATGCTTCCAGACATATCGCTGGTATTGATCGACTGTCTAGCATAGATTTCTCGGGTTCCTAGTATCGATCCCAGCTGGAACACGCCGCAAACAGTGACGTAGACTGTCACATCAGATAGTCTTTAAACTGTGAATATGAGTGAATAGAAAAGCAAAGAAGGAACTCACAGCATAATCTCGTCGTACCATTCGATGATGCCCGCGTGCGGCTTGCTCTGCGTTCGTCTGGTCGTGGTCTCGAAATGAACAAGCACGCATACTCCCGCATCGATGTGACCAATATCAAAGTTTTCAAGTCGCATTTCTGCAAGGAATTAGGATACAAGTCCAGTAAATTTACGGACAAGTATGATACATACCCATTATGACCAGCCGTGAGTGGTAGCTATCTGTGTCTTCCGTCGACTCCATAGTCGACGATTTCTGGGCGCACGTCAGTGAGGATATGTAGCGTAAATGTAGGAAATCACTTTTCTAGGCATCCCAGCTCGATTACTGTTACGCATGACAGCTCTCCGAGGCCCAAAATTCTGCAGATGTTTCAGGTGAGTCTCTGGACCTAGTAGATTGCTGATACAATATACCTCAGAGGAACCCAATGAGGTGATGCCGATCAACAACGTGATGACCTGACCACACGACCCACCCGGCGATCTAGACAGAAACCCGAGAGCCTTGAATTGCAGCAGGCCAAGGATACGACCAAACCCCCCTTCAGGCAGCTTAATTAAAAGGGAATCGCGGTATCTGCACCATTCAGAGGCATATTTCGCGACGTGTTCCCGAAGGTCCAGCAAGTACTTGTCTTCGAGCTCGAATGATGTAGCACCATCTGGGAGAATGAGTATGGCGCCTGTTTCGCCGGTGGCAGTGAATTCGTAACTGTCCTCATAACATCAAGTCAGGTTTGCAACATGCCAACACAGTTATGAAGGTACCTCGACTCTCCCCAAACCTGTGTCACACCAGTCATCAACACCGTGTCGGGTTCAAGCGCTCGCTTGGAGGTTTGATGGTGGCACAGGAGGTCCGGAAGACGCCACCATTCTGAGAATTCTGCTGAGGGGGGGGGGGGGGGGTCTACGTTGAAAAACAGGGTGAATTGGCCGTACTGAAGGCGTCCAGATCGGTGACACCGGTCACGTCGACCACTGACGTAAGGTTCGCTATAGCCCGCCGGCGGATCTAGTAGCTGGGGATTGCGCAAAGGGTAACCAGATTCTTGTCCCAGGTTGGTTGCGTGTACATGCTGCAGGGTGCTTTGCATTTCGAGCTGTATCGGGACACGGCCGATAGCTTGGGCTGAGGCCTGAGGGTTCACAAATTCTCACATTCATTGATCAGATCAATCACCTCACCGGCTTGTCACGATAACCACACTGGCACTCCCTACACTCTGGGATGGAGGAACCCTGTATTTTAAGTTACCAATATAATAAGTTCCATCCAGAAAGCACAATTGAGTGACAGACTGCTACAACAAACAAAACGCCCACATGGTATACGATGCAACGAAAAAAACGAGGAGAAAACGAAACACGCATACTTACACTCTGGCTTAAAAGAAACCACTGTCGGACAACCACTTGGCCAACCGTTCCTCGTCCTTTTCTCTCGGCTCTCTCTCCAAACTGAGTTTCCAAAATATCTCGCTGGCGTCGTGATCGCCAAATTCGTTCAGCGCTTCGTCGATAAAGACAAGGACGGAAGGAAGAGGGTGGAAGTTGTGCGGTTGGGCTTGCCATCGTTGGAGGTCCTGGATGACCTCGGATGCTTTTTGGCGTTTGCGGAAGTTGACGAGGTCCCCGGGGAGATGATCCTTGCTTCCGTCTTGGATATGGGCGAGCGCAGTCAGGAACACACCTAGAGGGTGTTATTTTCAGGCATACCATCAGAGTCACACGCAGAAAGACATACCGATAAACGGAACGCAAGGAGGAGCTAGAGTAGCCAACGAACTCCGAAAGGTGTTGTAGTGCTTATAGGAATTGATGAGCGCCTCGCACGTTTCCAGCTGCGACATGTATCTCGAGCTAACTTGCTCCAGTGAACGCTTGAGTCGTTGTATTGGAGACGAATTCAATCCTGTCACGATCGCCATCATCGCAGAGAAATTCTGGATGACCCGACAACGCTACGATAGAGCATAAGCATCGAGAACCAAATCAAAGTGAAAAGACTGACATCGGCAACAAGTATGAACTGCTTGATGACGGCGGCTCGGCGACGAGGATCGTCTTTGCAGAGAATGGAATACGTGACCCAGTTTGCAATCTGCAAGAAGCTCAGTCATGGCGGATCAGATAGAACTTAAAGTTATACCCTATTGCTTCTACGAATAAAGTTTGCGACGCCGTCGTGGTACTCGGTACGTGATTGCTTCGATCGCTGGAAGCATTCAGACGGGCGGATCTTCAGGTACAGTTGACTCTCAGTGATGGTCAGCTGCCTGGCGAGTTCCAATGGGTCTATGTCCAGCAATTCAATTCGCTTAGGAACGATAGGTGGAGGTGGGGCAACCGACGACTGGAGCGTCACTTTCCTGGCATTCCCAGCCTGCTGTTACCAGACATTCAGTGAAAAATGGGTACGGGAGAGAGGAAAAACGAACAGCTCGTTTGATCGCAGCCAGCAACGGCCTTACAGCAGCAATTTTGAACACGTCGTCCCTAGAAGCAAACTGTGCCATCCGGTTGAGGATCCCCATGTCTTCTTTGTCCACCAACTCTTCGTCCTGTGCTATCAGTTTCATCGTATTAATCACCCTACACAATCGTCAATTCGAAGATCGCCACATAGCATATAAAGCGATACATACCGAATGCGTATGATATTCTGTTTATGGTATCTCCATTCCTCAAGCTCGCGTGAGTTCAGATTGGGAGGGGGCTGAATCCAGAAACGGTCTACAAGCAGATTGAAGAGCTCGTCAAATGTCGTGAATGATTTGAACGTCATCAAGAATGCCCGGGAATAATTGGTATCTGTGCGTGTACGAGTATGAGCATTGAGAAACGTCCCCCGGGCGTCAACAGCTTGCCTGCGTATTCGTGTGCGGTGAGTCTTTCAACCAGAGCTGGAACAGTTCCACCTCGGACAGTGCCGTCTGGGTCGATGAGCACCTCTTCGGGGTTATAGTTAGGACGAAGGTACCAAGGCTTCGCTTCGGCACCCATGGATATCAAATAGTGTGATGGCGCATCGTCACCAAAAAATGCCTTGATTTTATCCGGTCGTTGGAGCATGCGCACTGCTCTCAAACCTGACAGGGAACGAAAAATATGGCAGTCAGGTTCGGCAAAGATAGATAGGGGAGAAAACACACGGTCAAGCTCATCACGTAGCCCATCTCTGGGGATACTATGTGAGGTTCCGCTGGTCGATAAGGGGGTTGTTATAGGTGATTCCGACGACGGGGAAGATGGATCAGCGACCGCTTCCGTCACCTTCAATTTCTTGTCAGTTTCATCCGCGGTCACGTCACTTGCGCCAAGATCGTCTATAGATTGATTCGCCAAAATAGCTGCGACGAGATTGCGCTGCGACATCCGCCACTCGAGTGGGCTCTGGTGACACCGTTCCAAGATGGCGGATTGTTCGGTACCGATACGCATAAGACCCTCGAGATTTTGGCGTGAAATCTTGAGATTGAAGTCAAGGGATGCAGTCAAGGCTTCCAGCGCGTCATATGCTGTATCACGACCTATCCAGGTTTCACAAGGTTCAACTCGTCGGACGCGCTGTGTTGTAACAAGTAACGTGGCACCGTCGTCGTAAATCGCCTGTGTAGTCGCCTCGAACGAACGAACGAGAACACGAGCCTTCTCGACCGCTCGCATATATTGCACACCGTCCTCGAGCTTGGTCTGATCAATAGTCTCGATATCAACGTGCCTGGCGATGTGGATGTCTCCAAGGAAGAGAACGAGCGACGAGAGCTCCCTAAAAAGTTCCTGCGCAAAAGTGGTCACGACCTCGACTAAAAACAAACCGATGTTGAGTTTAAGGGTACGACGGAGAACGAAAAGTTGAAGTACCAGGACGGGTCGCTCGAACTACTTCCGTCAACGCACTCAACTTCTCCTGAACCCTGGATACGTGAATGACGAACTCGTCAAATGTTGCCGCAGAGAGGGTTTGTCGCGGAGCTTCCTCGTGATGTTCAATGTCCACCCAACCGAACCCTTTCCATGTTCCGGCTGTTCCAGCCCCCGCCAAGACGGGGTCGGCACGAGGCGCCGTCATGTAACCATGTAAACGTTTTGGACCGTGATCTCCTTGGTTCCGAACTCCCTGCGCTATGGACACGAACTCGACCACCGAGCGTTCTAATTCTTCGGCATCCGAGCTGAGTTGTGAAACATCATCACCTGTGATCCACGGACCATCATTCAGGACTGCACGAGCGGATAAAACGAATTTGGAAAGGGTGGCAACGGCGCTACGTTGCGCAGGAATCAAGGGTGTCTGAGATGCATTACTGGTGTCTGTATCGGGTTTATGCTTTCCGCCAAGCTGTCGGAATGATGGGCCAGACACATACAGCAGGTCTCGGATAGCCGTGATGGCAGCGCACATTAAATTATCTACGATTTCCTCGTCCTCGACATGCTGCGGGATTCCGAACTGTTTCAGATGGAGCATGACCGAATGTATGCATTGTCGTGCTCGTTGAAGAAGGTGAGATACAATGTCGGGAGTGGGTGGGGCCAGCAATTCTCCTAAGACGGTGGATGTCTTGGAGGACCCTGGCTGCGGTGGTTCCTGGACGTCAGGCACATCGGATAACTGAAAGAATTCTTTGAGGCGGGACGCCACTGGAATATGATAGACGTTTGAACTAGAGGTGGATGGTTGCGCCTCGGAAGGTATGTTTCGTTGGTGGTGGTGTAGAGCGAGGTGTGAAGGGTCCGAAGCGCTGAAACTACGTTGGCGCAGTTGCGAGGCGAGTGAATCGAAAAGAAACCCAGGAACACGGCGTGGGTTGCGATTGGACGAGGCTAGGTCGGTATGAGCGCGTGGACGGGCAGTAGCCATGCCAGTGTCGAGAGGGAGGGGCAGGGGCCTGACGGGTTGTGTTTGAGGGATGTCGCTGATCTGGAACCTGACGGAGGACGAGGACAGAGACGAGGCATCGTTTAGCCTCACCGCGTCCGATAGGTCGGGTTGGGGACCTTCTACGAGATCCCGACCGAGCTCAGTTGGAGGAATAATATATCCGAGAGGGTCATCGCTGCTGGACTGGGAGCTGGAGGGCCTGAATGCTAAACCAGACAATTCGTCCTCTAGGCCCTCGTCTTCAGGTTCTCTGGGGAGGTCACGGGCGAGCTTGCCAGTCAAGGTATTTGCGTAGTAAATCTGGGAAGAATCATCAAGATGGGCGGTTCGAGATCAAGGTAGTACGGCACCTGTCCGGTCTCGGTGACCTGGGGAATCCAGAAATCCCTTGAATGGTCTGACTGATGTGCCGGTTTCGTTGCTGTGGGGAGGGCGGGCAAACCTCTGATGCTATTGCGCACGGACGTGGCGTGACTGATATCGACGGTTGACGCGACCATCGTGGTTATCGACGACGAGTAGTTTGGCGTTTCAGTATGACATTGGCCGATGCGTCTTTGTAGTCGTCGTCGTCGTCGTTGTTGTCGTTGTCCGGTGCACCGCCTGGTAACGGAACACTATGTCATAAAGACTGTATTTCCCACATTCATCACTGAGCCCCCTGACCACAACTATCACCATCATGTCCAAAGCTGCCGTCGACGTGCGTCTCGCCCTCAGCATCGACAAAAACAACACTAATAAAATCTACAGGTCTCTGGGTTCTCGCCCTCTACCAGCGAGAAAGAGCTACACGACTTTTTCAGGTACGAGATTAGCCGATCTTGTGATCTCTCGTTCATAAATTACCCAGCTTCTGTGGAAAGTACGTCTCGATCCAATCACAACGCTTTTTTATTCTCAAAACTATGCAGGATCAAATCAATCGAGTTCAAGGGCGATGAGGGCGAACCCAAGATCGCAGTCATCACATTTGACAAACACAGCGCAGCCCAGACTGCACTCATGGTACGGATCCCCACTCCGTCGTGGCGCGCATCGACTCACATCACGTCAGTTGAACGACGGCACTCTCGGTGGAAAACCCATCACCGTCACATCGGACGTCGAGCACATCGATAATCACGACACCGAGGAACATCCGCACATCGAGCAATCCGACAAGCCGCGCGCTGGGAGTAAGCTCGACGACCTATCTATATCACCTTCGACTATCTGATCCGATCTCTTCATCAGTTGCCGCCGAGTACCTCGCCAAAGGCTACAAGCTTTCCGACCACATCCTCCAGCGTGCCATTGAAATTGACAGTATGTCGCCCCGCAGTCCAAACGGGAGCTGATTCTCATGCCACACAGACAAACAAGGCATCTCCAAGAAATTCTTGGCCTACATATCTGACCTCGATAAATCGGTCGGTCAGCGTGCCATTGGCCCTGATCAAACCGTTTCCGCCAAAGTCCAGTCCACCTTGAAGGAGGCGCATACACGCGCAAAGAGCATCGATGAGCAAAAGGGGTACACAAAGTTTGCTCATGAGGCATGTCTCCCATCTCTCATCATTTTCCTTGCTCATACCTCGACGCGCTGTAGTACTATTTGAAGGCCCTTTCGTCGCCTTTTGGCCAGTCTGTCTTGTCGTTCTACACCGGCACTTCCAAACAAGTGCGTGACATTCACGAAGAGGCCGTTCGTATCAAGCAACACAAGACCACACCAACCCCCACGTCGCCACCTGCTCCGGCGCCCGCTACCCCGCCGTCAGCGCAGCCAGAGCCCTCTAAATAAGCCACCCACCACCACCTCATCGGACTTGTGTACTTGTACTGTTCACGATAGTCAGAAAACCAACAGTGTAAATTATGCACATTTTGTCAGGAAATCCGAGCATATTTCCTGTCGTCTAGCTACAAGCATTAAGACTAGACAAGCCATCACCACATGCATTTGATATTTGGTTGATCGCCGCGACACCCCCTTCCTTTGAGAGTGTGACATCCTGTATGTATGGAGTAACGAGTGAGTGATACTTCTATGGTCCTCGACGTGAGCACCCACCTCGAATACGATGCCAGTACACCTGCCATCGGAAGAAGGCCATCAGACGCGTCATTTCAACAACCGTTCTGCTTACTTGAATCCAGAGATGCAAGACACTTCAACGACCGATCGCTGCTTGTTTTTATCACCCGTCCCAGAGATCCGCCGGAACGTGATGTCCTTCCAAGTCAGGTTCCCAGTCGCGCTCTCACAGGTCGTGTGCGGACACCAAAAATTAGAGATCTGATAGTGTCATGAGAGTCGGCAGATTCCATGTTCTGTGTACCTTACCATGATAGGGTGGGCAACATTGGTCTAGATTGCACGTCAGCGTTCATAAACCTTGCACAGGATAACGTCTATCGTCTCACAAATTTGAAACTGGGCATCACGTCAGAATACGGGGTTATAGGCAAGTAGGCAGACTTACTCCTCATAAGTCGCATTCTGGACGACGCCCGATGCAGATGGATAAGACTAGAGGGTGACATGAACCAGTATTAGCAACCAACTCACGAGAATGAGATACTTTCTACCTTGAGCACGATCCCCCCAGGACCCCCGTGTTGAGTGACGTTCCTGTAGAATACATTCCGCACTCTGTAATCGACATCAGTCCCCGTTCAAAGCATCGGAACGGTCAAGCACGGACGAGGCATTTGTGGCACCTTTGCCAAACGATCCAATATTGCTTCCTAGCTCACGTCCCCGATCAGCCCTTCAGATCGACAACTTGACCCACGTACCAGCAGAATGAAAACATTGGATGTTCTCCGCGAGGAACCCATCCGTCGGTGACTTGACCGTCACACATTCGTCCCCATTCTCGACGGAGACGTCATGCACGTAGTTGTTGTTTCCCGAGATATCGATCCCATCTGTTTCGCCGATGTGGTCCGCCACGATCTGACACCCGGATTCAATAATCGTAGGGGCAAGGGATGCAAGAATCCAACCTTCATATCGTGCACAACGTTGTCGTTCCCTATGATGACAAGATGAAACCTGCAAAGCGTTCGATCATCAGGAGGCCACCGGCAGAGGGGGGCACTCACATGGGCGCGTTGTACAGCGTGACGCCGCTTACATCCACGTTGTCACAATTTTCAAAACGGAGGAGACGAGGACGGTTCGACTGGTGGTTACCATGGATAACGGATGTCAGTACGACCGTATGCAGACAGCTCCAACGACCAGACGAACGTATGCGCCCAAACTGTCACAATTTAGCAACCGCGCTCCCCAGTCGTCAGAAGGTTGTACTCACTTGTTATTCGGTCTCCAGAGGTGGCCATTCCCATAGATCGCGCCAGTGCCCTTCCAGACGGCTGCAAGATGCATCGTCAGCTGGCTCATTGCATACATATCTGCACGCGGTCACTTACCATGCTGACAGTGATCGTATCGGAAGATATTCCCCTTTAAGTCAGGGTTGAATACGAGATTCAACTCGCCATTGATCTCCATCGTGAAGTAATTGCCTTTGTGCAACGAAACGGCCGTCTCCAGGGCGTAGTTCCCTTGCGGTACGAGAAGGACCGTGTCGGCGGGGTTGGATGTTACCGCATTCCGCACACACTCGGTGTACGCCTTGGTAATCGCTGGTGCGATATCGGTCGTGTTGTCCGCGATACCGCCGTAGTCGAGTACGTTGCATGTCGTGGTGGCATACACCGCAGAACCCACCAAGGTGAGGAAGAAGAGAGACGAAGGTATGAGCGAAGGCATGTCGGACACGGTACGCCATCATGTAGCGGGATAGATAACTTTAAAAGATATGACTCGTACAAGGTTTTCCCGGTTACTATACATGGTTGCGTTGTTTCGTGACCTTGACATTGAAACATGATCCAGTGAAGTGCAGACGTCCAGGTTCAAGAACTGGAAGCAAAACACTGCGGATTCGGGTCGGAACCCAGGTAACAAGGGATACCCGAGCGAGTAGACAGCAAAGATCCCTTGACGTGATCGGGTAACCCTCTTTCCGGTCCATCCAAGGAGTTCATCAAAACAGCAAGATACTCTGCGGCGCGACCCGCTGGTCAAATTCGACCTCTTGTCGGCAGAAATCGTGTCCTTGAAATCCCTTCGATATTCGGAAAAAGATCAGCAGCGCGTAAAATATCAGTCTATTTGTGCGTAAGAACTGAAAAAAGCGCAGATACGAAGACGCACCAGGGTCTGCGAAGCGTCGACACCACGCAACGTTGTCGACAGGATCGAAAACAAGCCCAAAAGTGGCCCTTCCTCACCCAGCTCCTTTCCCCCTACCCACGCCTAGGCTGTGGCACCTGCCACGATCTTCCTCCTGCTCATCTGGCAACGTCCTTGTAGAAAGGTCTCCTGACCTAGAAGGTCGCAATGCAATTGCGGATCCAGATACTGAGTGCAAATTCGGGGATGGTGCATGTCCGGGGCCCGTGGCTCTCTGCTGGGGCCGTATGCCGTCCTATTCTAGACTCGACCCTCGACCCTCAGTGGGGGTCCCAAATTCGAGCGGTGCTCTCTCAATTTGCGTGCCGCCTCCTTAGTCGCTTATCGATTAGCACCAGATTGGGTGCTCGTTTTGTCGAACAAAAGAACATGAAAGTCCGCTTCTGGAAGTATGCCAGACAAGTAACCTGGTGAAGGAATTGAGTCAGATCGACGACTGGTCATGGCAGGCGCCGAGTTGAATGAGGGGAAACCGAGAGTATGCAAGCAAAGTAAAAGCGTGAACGATATGTGTGACATAGCCAGACCGCAATGACCCAATATGCAGTACGGATGCACACTCGCATTTCCATGGGAAGAATGGAGAAATCGATATGCAAAGTCATGAAACATATCCACGGACTAGGCCAATCATTTGATTTTGCCCAGGCCCACACTATCACGTTCGGTGAGTATAAAGTAACTTCATTTAGTGACCAGTGCCAGACAAGTACCTTGTACGCTCCAATCAGAACGTATGAGCTGCCAGTGAAGATTGATGAAGAAGCTCGGCCGACTGACGACTACAACTTGAAGGCGCCACACTAATCATCACGGGAGACGATTGCCCAGCAGACGAGCAAGAGTGCAAAGTTCGAATTCAATAACCCATGTACCAATGTCAATTTGCTCCGAATGGAGAGCGAATCGCCATTTGTAAATGGGAGTTGGACGAGAAAAAGATCGACCGTGTGAATCGGTGTGATGCGTATCCCGAACAAAATGGCGGACTCACGGCGGACTTGACGAAAATTAGTCGTTCTCCGACGCCCTAAGTTGTGTAGAACGTTTGGAGCCTCCCGGGTACGTTTATCATCCAGTGAGTCGTGTAGTGCCCATGCTCACTGCCTTCGATCCAGATACCTGTACTCACAGTGCATCCATATCGTGGATTGTGTAGCATCTTCTACCACAATATTGCCCATCCACATCAATCTCTTCACCACTCGATGGACATGCATGAGATATTGACACACCGCGATCGTCGATCTTGACCTAGCGATCACAAATCGACATGACGCCCAAATGACGCCAATATACATGTCAAATCTGAGGGGACCAATCAGCCTGGTCGCACTATGTAGAAGCCAGGGATATAACTCATAAATCTATTGTCGGGGGGATTATGCGGTACTCGGGAAGCGGTCAATCGTGCAGTCAAATATACAGGTTTCGGAGCGTGTAGTTTCGCCCAGCTTGGTCCGAGCCGGTAAGTCATTTATCGATGGCTTGTGCATCTCTCGGCGTGTTCAATCCCCATCCTTGATATAGGAGCTCCACTTGCCGCCGTGCACTTTCAGTTTCCGCAGTAGTCACGAGCTGGATATGTACCTCAGATTGCGCCTTGTGCGCTTCTCAACGGATTCAGTAGGTACTAGTTCGTAGTTTAAATCTCCATAGTTTCTCAGTCCCTGCTCTAAATTCACCCCCAGTATGTCTGCCGCTC
>JBBPMD010000265.1:0-34140 GCA_038090095.1 Zangia roseola
CACAGGACATGCTGATGACGCGGAAGCGATAACGTAACCCACGTTTAACATTGATGACTGCAAGTGGGGACGCTGGGCCACCAGGATAACGGCCGAGGCCATTGATCAGAGTCGAATTCGCTGGCACCTCAGCGAGGATCTCTCCGAGTTGAGGGCCTACGGTATGGTACCTAAATTCATTGGCCTCAAACCTTTTACACACGGTAGGAATTTGCTCACCAGTCTGACAAGGTTATAACCGTCCTCGCTGTTTGAAATGTTAGAACAAAAGATGCATACAACCCGATGGTTACGTACCATTGTCGACGTCATACAATTTTTTGTGTGGGTCACTTGGATCATAGATGACCAGTGGTCCCCGAAGTCCGTCGCAGTATTGCACTCCGTAGTGCGAATGGTACCAGTGGGTTCCGGACTGACGGCCGAGATCAAATTGGTACACGAAAGATTTCTGAGGTTTAATTGGACACTGAGTAACCCAAGGAACACCATCGGCCCAGTTAGTTCTTGTTTGCAAGATTCCGTGCCAATGCTTTGGGTAGTCCATAAGGATATAAGTCGCAAAATGAGCCACATGGTTACTTACGATGCTAGTTTCTGTGTCCATAGTAGTATCCTTGAGTTGATTCGTAACTTGAATGGCAACTCGGCGACCCTGGCAAGACATGAGTATCTAGCTCAGGCTATCGTTTGTGATCTCACCTTTGTAGCTCGGATCAATGGCCCGGGGAATTTACCGTTGGCAAGGACAGATCTATCAAATATCAGCAATGAACCAAGAGCAGACATCTATGTCGACTTACGATCGGCGAAACCCGTCCGGTGCAATGTTACTGTTCACGATCCTGAGTTGTCCCCCCCTTCCCCGGGGCGATGCGTCGTCGTCGGCCACATCATTATCGGAATCACCGGGATCGGCTGTCGCGTCGGCATCAGTCAGGTCGGCGTCGATCACGTCGGCATCGTTCCCGTCGGCATCGTCCACATCACCATCCGCGTCGTCCACGTCCCCGTCAGCGTCGTCCACATCACCATCAGCACCTCCACTGTCATCACCCGACCCGTCAGCCTGTGAGGGTGGGATCATGGCCGAGTCGTTATCTGCCCCGCCGTCATTTTCGCCGTCATCCGTGCTTCCACCAACCACGCCACGATCGTCCCTGTTAGCATCGGACGACCCGGTGGAGGTCACGATTGAGGACGAGCTGGAGGGTACTCCGCTGGCACCTAGCCCGCTATTATCGGCCACGCTGCCATCGACCTGGGTGCCATCGGCCGGTCCGGCAGCCTGGGGGGGCGGGATTGATAACACATTAGAAACGAACAGAGAAAGCGCGACCAAAGGAAGAAGTAACATCTTGGATGTTACGAGGATGTTTGAGTGAAGACCTTGTGGGCTGCTAGTGCATCTTTATACTCGGGAAGCCCAAGGGTCAATGAGTCCTTACCTCTGGTCTTGTTAGGAAGAGCGCAACCCCCACCGGCTACAGCATTCAAGTTCCACCATCATACATTCTCCCTAGTCTCCTTCCGAACAGTGCTGGTAAGGTACCAGGAAGACTAAATCAAAGGCTGGAAGATCGTGCCCCGACCTGGAGGGCCTATAGTGCATCATTCCTGGTTGCAAGGACGGACGGAATCAGGTTAGTTGGTTATGCGAAATTGAGCAGGACTATACGCACCAGCCGACTCATCAGACACGTACAAGAGCGTAGGAACAATCACGAGGGCCGATTTGCGTCTGTAACAGTATGCCTGACAGTAAGTAGCGACAAAGATACACACTGTAACAGTTAAAATAGAATGAGAGTCCCGAATACCCCAACAACACACCTTGGGTTAAACTTGAAGTCAACATGGGCGAAATGGTGGTAGAGTCAGTGGCCCGATCCTAGTAGGTTTTACCGAAACGGTGATGTAACTTAATCCACCTGCGACCGGACATTGTGCCGTTTCACCTCTGAGGTACACGATATCTCCCCGTGTACAGCACCAGCACTCTGACACATCATTTTTCACTGAATATAAAGATAAAAGAGTTGGTTGATGGCGCTCCGACATAACTGAGATTGATGTCCGGCAGACATGTCTCGGATCGACCACGACAATATCCATATGACCATAAGTAAGAGTCTGACAGAGACGAACATCATTAGCACGACCATATCAACCAACTACTTGCTAGGAATGACCTTACGTACAAGTGCACATTCAGGCCAACTTTTAGCACAGCGTACTGGAGTGCCTTTCTAGTCCCCCTTCCACCGCAGACTTCCATAAGCCGAAATACTAGTCAGATACTATGTCGCGTTATTTATGAGCCTAGTAGATTGGATTCCGACACGGATGGGGTCCCAGAGGCCGGTCTTTAACATTGACATGGCCGTGATGTGGCAAACAGGGAAACCTTCGGACGGTAGTAGTAGGGCAAGGGGGTGATAAGGGGGAAAAGGTGCAGCAATTCAAGACCCGGAACGTCGGTAGAGATGGACGCCACTGGCGTGAGTTGCGAGGACGCCCGAGATGGGTATATGGGCACAATAAAGAGCGGTGAGGCTGTGGGAACTTTGTAGCATTGTGGCTGTGGCTGTTCAGGCAGACCCGGTGTGGCAGAGTTGGAGTTGATCAGATCCCAGGTGCGTGGTCCTTGCGTGTCTTGTCCCCTCGATACTTCATGATCTGAGCACTGGTCACATTTTTCACGATTTTGGAGAACGGACAAGGAGTCTATGTTTGCGTAACCCGACTCGCCAGAAGCAGTTACATAAATGTTGCCAAAAGTACCCTTTGCATTTCACTGTCTCACAATTACTCGCGCCATATTAGCGAGGTGATGTTCCAAGTATTTGGGCTCGATGGACCTCCAATCAGGCTATGCCAGGTCGATCGCGGGGCACGATCGCGAATACTACATAAGTAATCTCCTGCATGTAAATCTTTACGTAGGATCTTTGGATGTCGCTGCGGGTGCGTGGCATGGAGAGGCGAAGGGATCCGTGTGTGGAGGGAGGCGCTACTACGCGCTTTCCCGGATCCGGCCAGGCGTGAACAAGTGGTCCTGCCACGCTCGAGTCCCCAGGAAGAGCTGACTGTGCGGGAGAGGGTGCGACGAAGAGCAGTGAGGAATAAGCGAAACACGGGACGAGTTGGAAGTTCTATGACTATAGCGAGCCAGCGAGCGATCGTCACAGAAGTGTGCCTTCATGCTTCACATATAAGCTGGCCTTTCGCCCGTCTTCCCCTCGCGCTCTCTCTCCTCTGAGTCCTCGTCAGACCGGCCACACACCCACCGAATCTACTACCTATATAAGACTCCCCGTGGTTTCCCTCATGACGTATCTTAGAATTCTATTGTCTCACTCTAGCACGATCCCTGTATCCATAGAACCTATAACAACAGAATTCTCTCGCTCTCTCCATACCCTCCCCCTCGCTGAGCTACAGCTCACGAAGGGAGACAACTTGGCCGTAGGCTCGGCACCTTGCTTACAATGCAGCCAAATTCTCGTCAAATGGACTCTAACGCTAGAGCTCGGGTTGCCGTCGCCGACCATCAGCTTGAATTATCCGACGTTCAACGCTTCATCGCGATCTCAGATGCATACACCAAGTATATGGAAAGAGTTGACCTCAATGTTCACGGCGAGATATGTATCTCTTGCTTAACTCACAGTCCCCGGTTGTCGAAGAGCAATCATTTGCGGCACAACGAGCCTCGGAGCTTTTTTCTCCGACCAAGTTGGTGAACCGTTGTAGCCTCGTACCTTCCAAATTCCAATCCCAATCCCAGCCTACCCCGGTTCTCATGCACATCAGATCATTTTCTCGTGCACGACGGAGAATGGCCACGACAAAATCGCTGGAGAGACATACAGGCAGGTCCAGGAATCAGGCAAGGTCCCCGATTCTACGAATGGTTGAGTGTCTTCACAATAATAAATAAAGTTATAAACCTTAACTTCGCGCTGGCGCCCCCTTACGCACACTTATATCTCCGGCGACACTAACAGTGTCGGACACTATGCAAGGGCTTTCGGACATTACCTCGGCAGCTGTTGTGCCACTTCTTCTTCGCTTGAATGTGGAGTCACCTGAATGAACTCTTCTCGGACCCGATATCGCGAGTTGCGCCGGTAGTAGGCGTTGTTCGGATGGTAGTTTTAATTCAGGTCGAGCTCCGGGTTTTCATACTTCTGGGAGTTTTCGTCACAGTGATCTAATTGGTAGCAGCTCCGCAGATTTGGTCTCGCCGAGTGACCGGAGTCTGAACTCTCCTTGGGCTCCCTTCCACATTCAATGCATATTAACTTCATGTTTCTGTTTCATGTTTGGTGCCATATATCAGGATCCCTGTCGGGCCTGCATGCTCGTGGTTTCGTTTTCGCCAGATGTTCGTAGTGAACACTAGACTCTGAAGGTTCAGCCGCTCGCCACAAGCCGGGCGACTCGGAGTCGGCACACTCACGATCTGTCTGGAAAAAAAACGACACATGACTTGTGCGCGCTTCGCTTTTTATCTTCACCGGGTCTCGGTATTGTATGTCATGGTGTCGTTGCTGACCATATACCAGAGTGGAATTCCCCATCACCGTTGTTCTGTTCCGGCGCGTGCAATTAAACCGTTTCAATGTCTTCGAAGAATGGAACAACTGCCATATCCTTCTGATACAGATCGTCCAGGCTGCGTATCCGCAGTACTTCCAGACTTCTAGATCCACCTCAAGTCCAACCAATTGACATGGAGTCACCAGGTGCTACATTTGCTTCACATGTTCAGCAGGATGTCGACATGTCATCATCTCGGGTCCGCCCGCAATCCAGGTCAAACGACAGACCCCAATTCAAGTTCCCATCCTGTCATTTTCCTATGAGGACTCAGGAGTAGGTTGATTGTTCTACATATGATCAATGAGACGTAACACTGACCATCAGTTGCATCATGTGCATGGAACACCGCCGACATCTCCGGGGCCTTGAAGCACGAGCCACACCGAACTCGGTGCATGTCCGAACAGGATCTTACTGGTGCAAATACTAGCACTAGCTGCTCTGGATACTACCGCATCAAGTAAGACGGGTATCATACCCTCTGCCGAAATTCCAGATCAGAGGGACAGCTACTACTAAACCTCGTTCGGTGGTGTGTCTGCGCCGTCTGGCCTGTCTGGATTGAGTTCATCGTGGGAAGTACAAGATGAGAAACTGAATGCTAAAGATCGCAAGTCCAGTCCGGTTGGATCATGTGCGGCAGCCGCCGAACGGCGATCACAATCATTCTTCGAAGTAATCCGGTGACGCGAAGTGGGGCTTAGTACATTTACGTTTGTCCTGCTACTCAGGCTATCCATGGTATAGTGCCAACATTTCCTCCACCATCACTTATCGACATCAAAGATCCATGGAATTTTCCATGTTCCGTGGAAGACAGCAGGACCCCATTCCGCCTGTATGGATGAAATTGGTAGTGAGTCATTGGTCATATGTGTGATTTTGTTTACGTCGTGGATTGCTATGCTTCTAGTCGTGTCCTCACGATCTTAGGTATAAAAGCTATCTGAACGGCTACACAACCCAACCATTCTGGTTCTCATAGCTGGTTTCACAATGTCTTCTCAAGCATTTGGCGACCTCACGAAACGCTCTACTTATCATTCTTGGGTGCCCCAGACCAACGTGACCCACGACAAATGGGTCGGGGGGCTCGTCAACCGGGCTCTCAAGCGCAAACGCGAAAAATCGTCACACAAGCAAGCCGTCATCAACTTTGCCAATGGAGTCACCTCAGAGCAGCGGAAGCTTTTTGAACAAGCCCTGGAGCAAGTTGGCCAGTACTATAGCAAGGTATAGTCAAATATACGTCCACGAGCGTGTTACAAATTGATCATTTTATCACAGTGGGCAGACTCGAAGGCCATTATTACAAGTTTCGACGATTTCCTATACCTTCTGGATGATATCGTAGAAACCCCTCCCGACTTTTACAAGGCTGAAATTGGGGGGCAGACAATCGGCGAGCCGATCGGCGTACCCCTTTACCTCATTCTTGATTTACTCAGCAACACCTCTGCTGCTTACAGCCTGTTCACTCAGCCTACCTTCAATGACGCACTCAAGGGTTTGTTGGATAGCTGGGGCGTATACCTCACGACAAAGCCCTCCAACTCTTCTCTTGTGCGATGGTTCAGTCCCGAGGGCCTCGCCGTGTTGGAGTCCGGCCTTGGAAAGCTGTCATTCCTCGAAACCTACATCACCGATCTCGCCAATCTCCCATACTACAATTCGTGGGATGCCTTCTTCACCCGACAGTTCAAGTCAGGTGTGCGCCCCGTCCAGACGGACCCCACAGACCCGAGCCGTAACAATACCTTCCTCTACAACGCCTGCGAGTGCACGGTCTTGCGCACCGTTTCAGATGCCCAGCTCCATGATACGTTCTGGCTTAAGAGCCAGAAATACTCTCTCTGGGACGCTCTCGGCGGTAAACTTGATGGTACCTTAGCTCCCCAATATGCGCAGAAGCTGGAGGGGAGTTCAGTTTACCAGGCGTTCCTTAGCCCCCAAGATTATCATCGCTGGCACAGCCCTATTAAGGGCACAGTCCTGGCCACGAAGGTGTTCCCCGGCACTTACTATGCTGTTTTGCCCGACGATGGTGCTCCTGAGTACGACCCCGACCTCGAGCCCGGTGACCCTCATGGAGCCCTCATTCGCTCCCAACCTTGGCTCAGCGTTGCTGCCACCCGCGCCGTATTCATCATAGAGGCTGAGCATAGTTCACCTATCGACCTGATCGCCTTCATCGCGATCGGAATGGCGGAGGTGTCCACTTGCGAGACTACCGTCAACTCCGGCGATTTCGTCGAGATCGGAGACCAGCTGGGAACGTTCCGCTTTGGTGGATCTTCTCAGGCGCTCATCGTGAAGCCGAAGAATGGTTACAGGATTTTCTGGCAGGATTACTACAACACCCCAATTAGGCCGGGCCAGCACCGCTGGGTCAACTCGGTCATTGGGCAGCTTCGTGGAGTTGGTCGTTCCTAAGGTGTCTTGGTGAGTTCTTTCTAACGTGCACCATTTTCCGTCATGAATAAATGATGCAGGTCTTTGCCACTTTGACCATACCCTGGCACCTCGGGTATATGAATTTCCTTTTGTACGATATTTGTGTTGGCGATTCAAGTTGCTGCTTCTTTTTTAAGAAAAGTGAAAACTGTTGATAACTGCTTTGTAGTTGGTCTGATATCGAGGCCTGTGCCTGTGTCGCGGTGCTTTGTACGATAAGATTATCTACGTATTAGGAAGTCGAGAAGTCTCGTGTAGCGACGTTGTGCAAGAATGAAGTTTGTACCAACCCCGTTTCTGAATGCTAAGTAACAGCGGCTTATTTTCCCCTGATTCCCCTGTTCTCCTCTTACATCACGTTTTCCACAAATCGAAGAACGGCGAAGATCCATGCATCCAAGTAAAAGTGTTGAAAACTTGAAGCGGATTGGCTCAACGCTCTTGAACGTGATCAACTGTTCTTTGAACATTTTCTGGTGAGCTGTTACGTGAACTTGCTTATGATTTCAATCCGAATCCGCCAGCGTAGATCCTCCAATCTCCGCTAGATTGCAGCCTCTCAGGCTGGACCTCATGATACCCCTCACCCAGATGGAGTTCGTCACTACGACCGGCAAGCGTGAAGCGACGACATGGGTAAGAGGGCTGCGCAACGCGTTCTAGATCGGCGGTGATCCTTCCGGGTGTTTTGCCAGGTCCAAAGACAGACGCCGGAAAGACGGTCACCAGAATCGCCTCGGAGTTTTATTCAGCAGGCTCAATGGATCGCTCAATGCTCAACGTATAACCGGTAATTACTCTTTAGCGGAGTCTCGTTTGCTGTAGGGTGGAGATCGGGGATGTCCGAGTCGATCTCTCACGAAATTCAAATCGGCGCGGCCTGTTTTAGGCACCAACAGTGTGTGAATGTTAGTCTCGGTTCCATCCGTTGCGGCGATTTCTGGGTTTAAAAACCCGCGGTGCAGAGAACTCACCACAACGTCTGGTGCAGTTTGTAAGGCGCACCCCCCGTATGTCACGCTGCCATTTACACGTAATCACAGAGTACATAATATATACCAAGTATAGCAAGTGAGCTGGATATCCCGCATCCGTCAATATATGCATTTACTGTAACCGTAAAACACACATTAAAAGTACCAAAGTCGATCGTGTTGATAGCCCGGTGATCGTCATTGTCGTGCCAGACATGACAGTTTCACCTCGCCATCACCCTCACCTTCGATGTGCAGGAGCGACCGCACAACGTGCACGATCACGCACGTTGTGCCGTTGTTCTTGCTCGTCTCTCCTCTCGCCTGTCCTCGTCACCCTCACCTTCGCCTCGCCTCGCCTGAAAACGATGACGACTCGGACGTGATAATCGCGATAACCGCGGTTATCATGTCGTTGTCACTGTCATCGCTTGTCGTCGTCCTCGTCACCCTCACCTCTGCCTCGCTTCGCCTGAAAACGACAACGACAACGACGTGGTAGCCGTGATAACTGTGGTTATCACGTTGTCGTCGTTGTCACTTGTCCTCGTCCTCGTCACCCTCACCTCAAAGCCGGGCCCTAGACAGGGCTTTCAGGCTGGGCCGGGCCGCGGGAATCACTAGTGGTGACTTCGTAGAAGCCCCTGACAGGTTCTGCACATCAGAAGACAGATTGGGTACAGCGTCCAGGCGCGCATGGTCGTGCCTCCCGTGGTCGCAATTTTTTGAAAGGAAATGTCCATTTCCTCGGGATTGAGGCCTGTGAGGCCGACACAGTAGATATTGGTGCTATCACGAGGTATCAGAAGTTGACCTAGAAACAAGACACTGGCACCACTCACCCGAAAACCGTATAAGGTGCGCCATCGAGTATAAAACACTGTCCAGTGGTCTTGAAAAAGCTTGTGGGTTGTCTAGCAGCAGATAGCTCACTCCAGAATGGAGCACCATGGTCTTGAGGCATCTCGAAGGGGAAGTGGCGGTACAATCGCACAGCGATAGATCAAGTTAACTACAAGGCCGATGGTCTCTACCTAATTTGAAAGTTTGTGCCTGTGACTACCTGTGACATGTGACATACGGGGGGTGCGCCTTACAAACTGCACCAGACGTTGTGGTGAGTTCTCTGCACCGCGGGTTTTTAAACCCAGAAATCGCCGCAACGGATGGAACCGAGACTAGTGAATGTGCTCGGATTTATCGACCTACTATGTAGGAGGTCGCACAACCATGTTACATGTATTGTGAGTGACTTTACATTGTTCAGTTTTCGAATTTTTTCGAGTTCTCACCATGTCGTCGCTTCTGCAGTGGAGAGCAGATACCTAGTAGAACGTTTCGACGTCTGGAATGATCGTTATTGAATCACCCCAAACTGTCATTCCCCCTATCACGATGGCCTGCCATGGCAGCCTGACGGTCGGTTAAGACTTTCTATCTCTGGACCCGGACACCTTCAGTATATTGCAGAACCTTGCAAGGATCTTTTCCGTCTGTTATCGATTATGCGAGGTGGTTCCCCTACAACGTTTCAGGTGCTCTGGCTGTCAGACGGCCTCTCGAACCCGAATGTATTGCATCCGTGCAATCATAGGACGCCACAAGCACATGCAAGGTATACCGTTCTTTTACACGTTCGGAACACGAAACCCATCAACTCTTGCTAACTTCTGAGACTGTCCCTGTTGTTATGTTCATAATAGGCTGATTCCGTGTCTTACAGGGTGGCAAGGTGGAAGTCGAGTTCCGATTATTAGTAATGTACGGTGCCGTGTAAATAAACTTGGCGCCGGAAAGGTGGGCTTACGAGCCAGCATTTATACCTCTCATAAAACCATGACACTGGAAGGAATGGAAACTGGACGATACGTGGCCAGAGGAGTTGCTTTTGTTTTACATTTCATACCCTCACTAACGCAAACACGAAGAAAATAAACATCTTCCGAATGCACAAACGGGGGTGCTATAAGACAAACGCCGTCAAAAAACACCGTTATCCTACAACCCTGACAGCACCTCGCTGACATTGACACCATCTTTAGGAAAGCGGCATCGGCCTTGGTTCGAGGATGCGAGCCTCCAAAAAGTGTTCCGTTCCCCAGTACTGTATGACCTTCTCGCCTGCGGTCACCTTTTCATAGTGAGCAAAAACGTGGGGGTACTTGGCGCGGTCGGCAGTTCCGAGCGCCACGCCTGACGCAGCGGAAATCACGCCAGCCAGAACAAAGTCGGCCAGGGTTAACGTGTCCAAGGCGACGTAACCGGAAGGACACGCCACGAGATGCGCCTCGAGATGGTCGAGCGCGCGAATAACGCGCTCAGTATTCTTGTTCAAAATCTTTCATTCGTACCATCAGACGGACGAGCCAACGAGGCGGGAGTGTGGACACTGACCTCGAGCGCGAAAGGCGTGTAGTAGCCATAGATCATCCCAGCGACGTTGCCCGCCGGAACGCCAATTTCGTGCTCGGAAAAGTGCACCCATTGGTCGACGAGGGCAAATTCGTGTGCATTGGAGCCCAACAAGTTAACGGAGCCGATGCTGCTCACTGAGCGGAACGAGTGAATGGTGAGTGTCTTTGATTGAATTTGAGATCGAGTGCCACTCACGATAGCGGGCGATGGTAGCACCTTCGGTCAACTTGATTCCGTCCACACCTTCGAAAGAAGGGATCTTCCCATACGGGAACTTTTCCAAGAAGTCTTTAGGTTTGTTCTGAAACGACCACTCCGGTTGTATGAGCTCGAACCCATTGATGGCCGCAACACTAAGGATCTGTCATGAAATAGTAGGGTTAAATGCCAGCACCAATCTGAAATCGCGAATTGGCCTCAGTGACATACGACTTTGGTCTGACGCTGGCCAGGATGACCCCAGAGGGTGCCGATAGGAGCCATTTCACGATATGGATGGAGAAGTTTTGCAAGTTATTGAACGAACGAGTGTTGATGATGACCGCAGGATACTACCCCGTAGTTTTTATATGTTCGCGCTATCGCTAACGCCAACTGCGCCGGACAGCCTTGACCTCCACCGGGGACGTCATGTACAGTCAGCTGCAAGGGGTCAGCGAGTTACAATGTGAATCGGCAATCTACGACACTCCGTAAAAGCAACTAGGTCTAACGCAGAAACCGCGGCGCAGGGAACTTCCGGCCTGGTTACAGACTGGGCGCTCGTTTGCTGAGTCGACTGCGAGCTGACACTGACAATGCCGAGCGTCGCATTCTAAGGGAACGGACTAGAATATGATGGAGACTACGAAATTTGCTTACACCGTCCCCGACGCATTATGTAAGGGAATACCTTTCGTCCATGCCAACTACTCTGTCAAATTCCAATGTCTGCATTCCTACCCCCTGGGGAGGCTCAAACGTATAAATACCCCCCGAGTATCGAGCGAACCTCATCGTCTCAATTTCGTCGTGTCCATCCTCCTAGACATTTTCTGGCTTCATAGAACACTCGACTGAACGCGTCGTGGCCCGCTCTACATTGCCGTTGTCGTTCACCATGCCATCCCCGACCAGTCGTTCCACCCTATCAAGGGACACGCGCGCCGCGCCAAGGGACGGGGCACTGTCGACTGTCGATACGTCCGTCATCTCGAGCATACCGCTCCTGGTACAGTCCTCATGGGCAAGACTCTCTTGCCCCTCATGGCAGACCACTATCGTGTCCTCCGTCATTGCTTCCTCCGAGTCCTCCCGGTCGCTGAGGCGTCCATACTGCCATCGAACCCGTATCCCGCCGACAACGCCGACCATCCCGCACAGGACTCCAACGATTCGCCTTTGGCCTTTGACGGCTTTTCACGACGCCAGGTGCTCCAAGATCGTCCATATCGTTCGTCAGCGTTCTTGTGATGAGGATCTGGTCGTCGCTCGATGACGCACCCATGGGGTAAGTTTAACTTGAGGTTACTTTCCTTACTCTGGATGTCATATTATGTGCAAAGGAATGCCAAAGTCAAATGGAGGTCTAGTTGGAAACATTCCAACGTCATTCGTCGTCGGCAAGGACGTGGAGACACGAACTTCAAGTTGAAGGTGCATCTCGACTCCAGGGTGGACAAGGGTGACATCACCATTTTTGCGCATGGAATTGTTGTAGGAGCTAATGTCGGAGACCGGCATACTCATATCTCGGTATCTCAGGCTCAAGGATCGTGATGTTGCTGTTGTTTATCTTAGTTTTTTCGTGTCGATCATGATATATTTCTGTCGAAGCAATCATTGCCCACGCCACGTCAAGTGAGCGTTGGAAATAGCACTCAGTCCCCTGGTGACAGTGTGCGAAGCTCAGGGAATTGAAGAATATGTGAAAGGTTTCCGGGCAGGATCAAACAGCTAGGGAGAGACACTTTCGGTAGTATATCGGCCTCGCTGGGCTGGTCCGTGGTGCTTCAGCATCTCTTCCACTCATGTTCTGACTGCTTCGACTGCTTTTCGCACGTTGTTACATCTCACAAATCTAGCACTGCATTGGCGGAACTACTTTAGAATGATGAAGAAACAGTGGCTGCTAGGCCTGGGTGCGGATATATCATTTCGGAGTGGGTGCATTTTCGTGTTTTCGCCACACAAAAGCAACTGCGCAAAGCATATAATTGGACATACAAACAGCGTGGGGTTTCTTGTATAATACAGGGACACTGAACGACACTCCTGCGCTCCGACACTCCTGCGCTCCTCAAGAGAATGTCAGTGGCTTACATTCAGTGATGCGTACATCAACAAATTCCTTCGTTCCCCAATACTGTTTCACCTTCTCGTCCGAGGTCACCTTTGCATAGTGAGCGAAAGTGTGGGGGAACTTGGCACGCTCAGCCGTTCCGAGTGCAGCGCTCGCGGTAGCATAGGTCACACCGGCCAGAACAAAGTCGGCCAGGGTCAGAGTGTCCAAGGCGACGTAGCCGGAAGGACGCGCCGCGAGATGCGATTCAAGGAAGGTCAGAGAGCGAATAATGCGCTCAGTATTTTTCTCTAGAATCTTGGGTGATATGTCAGAGGAACGAATCGACATTGATGGTAAAGTAAGGACAAACTTCGAGGTTGAACGGCCACAGGTAGCCGTAGATCATGCCTGTGATGTTCCCCGTCGGAACGGCGATTTCGTGTTCAGCAAAGTGTATCCATTGATCGACTAGGGCGATTTCGCGTGCATTGGAACCCAACAGGTCAACGGAACCGATGCTGCTTACTAGAGCAAGATGAGTGCAACCGTCGAGTCAACAATCACAGTGCGCCAACTCACAGTAGCGGGCGATCGTGGAACCTTCGATCAGCTTGAGTCCATCAGCTCCCTCGAAGGTAGGAATCTTCCCATACGGAAATTTAGCCGTGAATTCCGCAGGCCTGTTCTGGAACAAAAACTCGGGTTGTGCAAGCTCGAGCCCATTAACGGCTGCGACACTAAGGATCTGCCATGAGAAGGGAGCACATGTGAATTTCGGTCTGAGGGCACAGCGAATCGGTCCCAACGTACCACTTTGGTTTGACGCTGGGCGCCAAATCCCCAAAGAGTACCGATAGGAGCCATTTCACAATATAGCAGAGGGGAGTTATGGAAGTAATTAGACGAACAGAGGCTGATGATGATGATGTCCACAGTGCCTCTTATGTGCGTCCATACCCCGATCGTGCCGGATAACCTCGATTCCGAGGCACCACCTGAGAAAAATACGTGAAGATCAGTCAGCAAGGGGCCTGTGGGTAACGAGGAGAGTCAGCGATTTACAACGCATGTATCATCACATTCCGTAAGAAGACGTACGTGGCTTGTTAAGGTAACACATTTAGAAAACACAACCTGATTGGCGGGGATCTTACCTGCGACGCAGTCAATTGAGTCCCAAAATCTCTCAGCAATGCCTCCGGAAGCACCAAGTGCTGTTAAGACGCACGAACAGCGCGTTACGCGATTGAATGTGTGAGAAGCTGAAACGCACCCCGAGCTGGATGTGTCAGATTATTATCACTGCCTCATCGCATCTGCGGTCCTGGAATGGGTACGCACCAAACTATCCCATGGTAAAACATGATCTTTCCGCTCTTCTGCAAGGCCTACACAACTGGATGCACGATGCAGGTATTCCGATCCTGAACCTACTGGATACGAATCAATAATTTCGGATTCAGTACTTCAAGTTGTAATGGTTACAAATACAACCGAGTTGGAACCGGTCGCACTGTGCCGCTGTTCGTCTCCGCTTCGACCCATAAATGGCGTCCTCTGCCTTTTTTTCCGATTGTAGGATTGCTTCCATGAATAGCGCGTTGAAACGGACGTCATTTGGAGGAGAATGACTCGGATGTGACTCATGTGAGCGTTTGAACCCTAATTTACGTGAGTCAGCCTAGCGTGGAAGGATGAGCGGCCAACAAGTGACTCCTCGCGAAGCTGGTCTCCCTCTCTCTATTCCATTATCGTCAACTCCACTTCCCTAAATTCTCACTTTTTGCAAACTAATCGAGAATTCCTAGTGCTCGGGAGCTGGAGAAACGGAGGCCTCGGGGGGTCAAGCAGAGGCAACTTGAAATGACTACCTGGCGCTAGCTTGGTGACGAATTGCCTGACTGACGAGGGGCCTGTGTACTGGAGTGCTGGACCGGAATCGACATTCGGGCGGACCGACTCTGCCAGTGTGAGAACGAGAAGTTCGAGATGTATGTAAGACTCAGGATCTCCGTCAGTCCAAACCGCGGCGAGTGCCAGCTCCTTGCAGGTAATCGCCGTGCTTCGACGTTGCTACCCTGGGCCGCTGATATGTGTTTCGGATTGCGACTACGCCCGCGATCAAAACAAGGTGAGCAGAAGGTGCCATAATGTTGTATTAACGAGATGTCAAGAGTCAGATTGGCCCACTAACAGAGTAAGACAGACCCAGCCGAGCCTATAGCAAATGCGGGGCGGAGACATCCACACACCGGAGCAGATCCAATATCACTGAGGAAAAGGTGGCACTGACCTATTCAGTCGCTGTTTGGGTGGAGGCGATCGAGTGATTCGATGTTGGCGTATCTGGTGACCTCACACACGATGGGTGACAATGTGAATGCCGTGGATGTCTGGACGCACTGTTTCACTAGGCACTCGAGCTTGTTTCGCACATCTCCCCAGTCCATAAGCCATGTCCTGGTCAACAATAATGCGTTTCGCCTATATTACAACATTTCTCGCCGATATCACACCGTTACTTGTCGTCATACATTCTAACGAGATCGTCAATCTGCCTAGGTTCAGTGATGGCAACATCCACGAATTGCCCTATTCCCCAATATCGTTTTACCTTCTCCTCTGAAGTCACTTTTGCGTAGTGAGCGAAAACAAGAGGAAACTTTGCGCGTTCAGCGGCTCCGAGGGTTGCACCTGCGGAAGCAAGAATCACACCAGCCAGAACGAAATCTGCAAGTGTGAGAGTGTCCAAAGCGACGTAGCCGGAAGACTGTGCCGCAAGATGCGACTCCAGGTAGGTAAGAGAGCGAATAATGCGCTCAGTCTCTCTGTTCACGTTCTTTGAGCACATGAGTCATCTAGCTAAGCATATAATATCACTCAGGGTGTTGAAAACATACCTCGAGATCGAAAGGCGCAAGGTAGCCGTAAATCATTCCCAAGATGTTCCCGGTCGGAGTGCCGATTTCGTGTTCAGCAAAGTGTACCCAATGATCGACAAGCGCCACTTCCTGCGCACTGGTGCCCAGGAGGTCAACGGTCCCGATGCTACTCACTAGGGCGAGATGAGTGCATGATATGCGTTGGCGGAACAAATCCCTGCTCCCTACTCACAATAACGGGCGATGGCGGAGCCTTCGGACAGCTTGAATCCATCTATGCCCTCGAAAGTGGGAATCTTTCCATAAGGGAACTTGGTCGTAAAGTCTGCAGGTTTATCGTAGAACGACCATTCAGGTTGTGCAAGCTCAAATCCATTAACGGCCGCGACACTAAGAACCTGTCGCACAAGGCCAGGTTAGCACCGGTCCGAATACAAAGTCGATCGTAACATACGACTTTGGACTGACGCTGGCCAGGACGACCCCAGAGAGTACCGATTGGAGTCATTTCACAATACCGATGAAGATGCCTTTGAAGCGGTTAAACGGTTGGTGAAGATAACCCATCTTATATCGAATCTGGAAGCCTCAATGCTGTGCGGCCTGAGAAAAAGACGTGGCAGTGATTCTACAACGCAGTAAGATACAAGGTGGCCATCATGATCAGCTGACAGCAACCCACGGCACTCATGTTCCGTACCACGAAACTTGTTAGCTCGTCGAGGTAGATACCTGTGATGTGCCTATTTGGTCAATCAACCAATCTCACGTCTGTCACGCTACTCTCGGTAGTATGTCCACGCTTCAACTTTCTGCATTGGCAGGCAACGGTCACATTACTGAATAGATCCATTCTGATGGCCAGCTTGCAGGTTTCCGCTTTTCAGGGGGAGCCTTTCAGGCTAAATGTGTCACCCGTCAGTGCTTCACGCCACCGAGATGCAGGGTGTAGACTGACCCCTAACATTCCATCAGAACTTGTAACGTGGACCTGAAGATTCAAGTTGAAGCGGGAAGGCTGGGTGGACTTTACCGAAATCGAGCCCTCACAGTAGTCGCATGATTCCACTAACATTCCTTAGGTGAGAAGCAGTCGGTTACAATTCTTACTGATGCTTGCAGGTGCGAATAGTGTACAAAATCACTAACACCACGCTCGGCCGTGGTTATGCCTAATATCAACGTTCAACAGCCATCAGTGAAGTACTGACATCTCACCCGCCGACGTTTCTCCAAGAGTCGCCATCATACATTCTTCTGAGAACCTCAAGCGGCCTAGGTTCTGTGATGCGAGCATCCGCAAATTGCTCTGTTCCCCAGTACTGTTTAACCTTCTCATCCGAAGTCGCCTTTGCGTAGTGAGCGAAAACGTGGGGGAATTCTGCCCGCTCAGCGGTTCCGAGCGCGCCGGCATCAGTGACGGCACCAAAGACCACACCAGCCAGAACGAAGTCGGCAAGGGTTAGTGTATCCAAGGCGACGTAGCCGGAAGGACGCGCAGCAAGATGTGACTCAAGGTGGTTAAGCGCACGAGTAAGCCGCTCAGTATTTCTGTTGACATCCTTTGATCATGTAATGGTTAGACGAACAAATGGACACGGTAATATGGTTGCCTACCGCGAGATCAAAAGGCCCGAGGTAACCATACACCATGCCTTGAATGTTTCCCGTCGGACCGCCGATTTCCTGTTCAGCAAAGTGCACCCATTGGTCGATAAGCGCCGTTTCCTGTACATTGGACCCCAACAGGTTTGCTGTACCGATGCTACTCACTAGAGGAGGAAGAATACATGATAAGTGTCGACTGGAGAAAGCTCAGTGCAACACTCACAATAACGGGCAATCGTGGCACCTTCGGACAGCTTAAATCCGTCCACGCCCTCAAAAGTGGGGATTTTTCCATACGGAAATTTGGCAGTAAAGTCCGTGGGTTTGGTGTAGAACGACCACTCGGGTTGTGTGAGCTCAAACCCATTGACAGCTGCAACGCTAAGGATCTGATACACAAACCTTGGTTAACATTGATCTGAAGATGCACAGAATCAGTCGTAACATACAACTTTGGTGTGACGCTGGCCAGGACGACCCCAGAGAGTGCCGATAGATGTCATTTGATAGAAACGATGTGTTGGCGGCGGCTACGCTGGCAAGCCACACCTCTTTTATATGTTCACACGCCATAATGGACAGATTCAGCGCCGCAAGCTTCAATGGTGTTCTTCCTGAGAAAGACATCAACCAGATTATTGTTTGCTTTTTTCCTTTTATCTGTAGTGTAGTATTCCTCAGCTGCGTACCATCCGACTGGTATATGTATACGCATTTCCCATCAATTTTGAGTGTTTGGCAGCTCCGGGGTGATAGGTCTGGAAAGAATGAGATCTGTTGACGTGGCGTCCTTTTGTTCTGGAAAACTCACGTAAAGGTGGACGTGAATCAGGCCAGGAAAACAGCATCACTGATCATGATGTATGGGTTTATCGAGCTATAATGTTACGGGTAACGGGATACAGAAACTCTATAGGAATGCAATGAAAGCCAGTGGACGGATGGATACAAACGAAAGTGAAGGAAAAATCGTAAGGATAAGATAAACTAGGCACCTATATGTACGTAGAGAATCCGCTGATCACCGGGTACTATACCATCCAAGTCCTGCATCGTCCGATGGAGCGCGAGCGCAGCCCGAGTATAATCGAGCTCACCCGAGTCGCCAATGAGATGTTTGTAAAACGTCTTCGTGATTGTGATCGTATGGCCATCGTCCACCGCCCACATTGTCCCAATCACAGAACGGAACCCCACAAACTGCATCGCAGCCGCGAGATGGATGACCTCATCTGGACTCTCTTTGTCCCCAACGGTGGTATGACACGCAGAAAGGTAGGCAAACTCTGGGTTCTCGAGCTCGCATTGAATGATACGTTCAATGGTGAACCTTCCGTCGTGGAGAGCGAACGCAGAATCAAATGGTTGTTTTTCGTTCGGAATACCATGGCATGCGAGGTGGACCCATGCGTTCTTGCCGAGTTCTTCGATGACCCTAGGAATGCAGGATTCCGGACCCTCGATGCGCGTAAAGGTGGCGAGGCCATCGACAAGTTGGTCAATATTAGCCAGTTCACTACCAACAGACACGAGTTCAGTTTCCCCTGTGGCTTTCGCTTGTCCGATGGCAACAAAGCACGTTCGTTTTTCCCCAGGTTGGCAGAGGCCTATGTCCAGATCGCTACCGACGGATGCGAGATCACTCTGGGAGGTATTTACTTGGCCGACGACAACAAGGGTCTCTGTCTGCGCCTCAGCACTGTTGGAGGGATTGGACCGTTTGCGACGAAAGAAGGACTTGAGACTAGAAGATATGTGTTTCTTCGTCGGATCGGGATTTGGGTAATTGTGCCGGCCGGAATGAATGCTGGAAAGGAAGGAAGGGAGAAGGCGTTCGCGTCTCCTTCCTGGGACAGGATTTGGCAAATTGTTCTGTCCCACAGGAGTGGGGGGAGGCCAGGTAGGGGTGAGGTGTCCAGACTTCGCTCGGGCATGTCGCCGTGCACGGATGAGGGCAGTGAGAGTGGGAGTATACGACGAAACATAGAGATCAGCAAGGTTCTGCTCATCCTTCCTACACGGTCCGGCTGCATGCAAGGGCAAGTGCGTGAATTCCGCAGTCGGACACCACCAGATTCGTGACTGGGGTGGGTGGACGGTACGAAGTACGTCAACGATAGGGGAGACCACCTGATCCCACAGATCCCGTAGCAAGCCCCCGATATCTTTCAATACGTTCATCGACTTTGCGCGCACAGTTAATATGCGGAGCCTTGACGACAGGCCTTCGGCATCCTTTTTTGTCACCGCGTGTAAAGGGATGTGAACAGGATCTCGGTCTGCTAGCACGATGAGCGCATCGCAGCTATACTTGCTCGCATTGACAATTATGACGGGACCACCACTAGCTGCCTGCTGGAGGTCCGAGAAGGCGGGTGGGAGGAGGAAACGGGGGAGATGGGGCAATTGGCGAATCTCAGTGATGACGCGCTGTAGTTTGACATTGAAGCTGAATAGTTGATCATGTTGATCTGCAGCAGGCGAATTCGTGGCATCACGGATGAGCGACGTCAACCGTGTGAACTCGTCTGCCAGTGCGATTCCTGTCGGCCCGGAGGCAAGGACTTCGTCGAGTGAGGAATGAAGGCGAGTAAGCTGACTCCAAAAGACACCGCGACCCTGTTCGAGAAGCTCGACTGAATGGGTCGTGGCGCGGCGACGAATCCCGGCAGAAAAGGCGTCCACGGCAAGTGATGATGTGAGAGTTTTCAAGTTCGCCAGGTGTTGTGGAGAGGATGGGAGTGTGGCGAGGTGGTGGATGAGGAACCGAAGAGCTGTCTGATATGCGAGGAGTGTTGAGCAGTGTTGAAAATCCTCTGCAGCGGCAATCCATGCTCTAGCGGCAGACAAATCGTCGGATGATGTTGTTTGTTGCACGTCTGCCAGCTGTGTATAGAAACTGAATAGCTCATTTTGGTCGACTTCCTCTTGTAGCTTCGTATATCGAGTGTGGAGTCTGTGTGCAAGATAATGTAGTGAACGAGGTCGAAGGGGATGGCCCAGCGTACAGAGACTAAGTGCATCACGGGTGAGCGTGATAGCCTCGTCAAGGTCATTGAGTGAGCCGAGACAGTCGTAGCGAGTGAAGAGACGATTGCCGAGGTCGTTTAAGAATATTGATCGGTCTGGATGCCCCGGTGGGCAAAGGAGAAGCGCGTCACGGGTAAGTGTGATGGCTTCATCGAGGTCATCAAGCACGCCGAGAGAGTTGTAGCGAGTAGAGAGATAAAGACCGAGGTTGTTTAAGGAAGTTGATCGCTGTGGGTGCCCCAGTGGGCGAAGGAGAAGCGCGTCACGGCCGAGTGCAGTGGCCTGGTCGAGATCATCAAGTGCGCCAAGACGGTTGTAGCGAGTGGAGAGATAAAAGCCGAGGTTGTTTAAGGAAGTTGATCGGAGTGGATGCCCTGGTGGGCGAAGGAGAAGCGCGTCACGGGTGAGTGTGATGGCCTCGTCGAGGTCATCAAGTGTGCCAAGACGATTGTAGCGATTTGAGAGATAATGGCCGAGGTTGCTTAAGGAGGTTGATCGGAGTGGATGCCCTGGTGGACAATGGAGAAGTGCATCACGGGTAAGCGTGATTGCCTCGTCGAGGTCACCAAGTGCGCCGAGACGGTTGTAGCGATTGGAGAGGTAATTGCCGAGGTTACCTGAGGAAGCTGATCGGTCCGGATATCCCAGTGGGCAAAGGGAAAGCGCGTCACGGCCAAGCATGATGGCCTCGTCAAGGTCATCAAGCGTGCCGAGACGGTCATAGCGAGTGGAGAGACAAACACCGAGGTTGTTTAATGAAGACGATCGGCCCAGATGTCCCAGTGGGTGAAGGAGAAGCGCATCACGGTCGAGCGTGATGGCCTCATCGAGGTCATCAAGTGCGCCAAGGTGGCTGTAGCGAGTAGAGAGATAAAGGCCAAGGTTGCCCAAGGAAGTTAATCGGCCCAGATGCCCCGGTGGGCAAAGGAGAAGTGCTTCACGGCCGAGGGCAATCGCCTCGTTGATATTCTCGATCCCCCCAAGCCGGTCGTACCGAATGTTCAGATGAATTGAAAGGCATGTCAAAGATGCAGATCGTTTGGAGTGTCCCGGTGGGCACAGTTCCAGAGCTCGACGAGCAAGGTTAACCGCCTCCTCAATGCAATCACTTTCCCCTCCTTGCTTAAACTGGTCGGCAAGGGACGTTGCCTGTGAATGTAATTGGTCGACTGGCAGCGTATCATTCCAACCGTCTTTTCGTCAACGCTGAGACTCACGCACCCTCTGAGGCCATATCGACCAACACCACTCGTCTTTGAGGTCGTCGTGGTGTGGGGGAAAGTTAGGATGCTGTGCGCAATGAGGTCAGTAAGTATACATGCGTTCTACTACACCGCATCGGCAGTTACGCGGCATGCACCAAAGCCAACCTTGAGGAACACTGCAACCAATCACTTCATATGTTTGATCAGCTAGTTTCCCAACACATAGAACACAGTTGCCCACATACATACACATTCAACGTGTCCGAATCAGTAATTTGACACAATGCTAATTTTCGCTCACTGTAGCTTTGGTAATCTTCGGACGTCTAATTCAACTAAGGGGTGTTATGGCAGCTGCTTTGCAAGTCCGAAAAGACAACAAAAGCTGAAATTAGCTGAAATTAGAGAACATTAGCAAAATTAGTAATGTGTACAATTACTGATCTGAGTCAGGCAAACCTGCATTGATCATCAGTTTGAATGTGCTGGGCTTCAGTTTTTCTTGAAATGTGCCCACCTCTGAAACAGACACCAAGTAACCAATGCTTACTACAATTTGCATCAGTCTGTCAAGTGGGTGTGATCCGATAAAGCTTGTTGTGGGTTATAGTTGTTTTTGGCTAACACAAAGGTACATGGTGCCAGATGAGTGCATGCTATTCACTGTAGGTTTCAGGTACACTGGGGCCCCAGTGGGTACACCAGAGTGAGCAATTCTTATCTTTGGCATAACAGAAACAGGAAACCATACCTGGAGTTCTCACTACTTATGTAGAGATTGAGGAAGAATGTGCCTTGCCAATAGCTTAAAGACACCATTTGTTACGAACATGCCCATAACCCCTATCTTCTTCAATACTTATGAACAAACCCCTATTCATACGAACACTTATGATTTCTCTTACTTCCTCACTTTCTAGATCACATGACTAACACATGTTTGCATCATGCCAAGGCTATGCTCAGAACGCAATCTGATTGGCTGCCACATCAAACACAGCCTACAGACTCATCATCCAATCAGATATGATCCACCTCACATGATCATGCTTCCATTCTCACACAGCATCACAACTGTATGCTTCTCTTCTCTTCCATGATATTCCATGATATTCCATCCAATAGCGGAATACTCTCTTATCACCTTATCTCTATGCACGGACCTTTGTACCAAATAAGTACAAACACATGTAGTAGTATATAAACCCATGAATCAGTGCCAGTAAACTCTATCAAAGTTTACTTGGCTTCCACTTGCATCTCACTCTTGCCTTGAGCATCTTTTCGTTTCACTTCCACTAGTCTTACACTCTTGCTTCAGAGTGTTTGCTTCACCATTCAAATATTGCAACCCAGGCCAGCCTCCACCCTAGATTCAAGTTTGTGCATATCATGTAGGTTATCATCAATACTGGACACAATGCACACAGATTAATATGCTGGCATCATTTTGTAGGATACATTGGGAATGCATGAGGAAGACTCTGTGTGCAAGTTGAGGGTGAGACTCTGAGTCAATCATTGGCTTGTTTCCCAATTCCAGGAGCTAAAGTGCTTCAGGATTAGTGCTTGAAAGTCCAGTCCTAGGACCACAAAAAAGACCAGGACTGGACTGTCCTAAGTGGTCTGGTCTTTTTGATTTTGAGATTCAAGTGGTCCTGGTCCTGGATTTTGAAGAAATAATCAGGACTGATAAAAATACCAGTCCAGACCAGTCTTTTTGGAGTACTGATGGAAACCCCTATTGAGGGGTATATCCTGTAATATTTCCAGATTTTCCCAGATTTATTTGGAATTTCTAGGACTGATTTCCATTTTTACCTCCTCTGAATTAACATCTGACCCAAAATCAGTCAGTGTCTGATCTTGTGACCTAAATCTCACACCAATAGGGCCAATGAGATGGAATTGATGACTATTATAATGTACCTGACATGACTTAAGCATTATTCCCACACTGATCAGTTGTAAAAACTTGATACATGTTAGATAGTCCCTTTGGAATGACATGGAATAATAAAATGGTCATAACTCTTGACTGTGTGGACCAAATTACATAGAAATTAGGTCATTGGAAAGCTATTAGTTCAACCCCTATTTTACACTGGTTCAGACCGGTCCTAACCAGACTGGTCCAAGTGCAAAATTCAAAAGGACCAGTTTTTTGCAGTCCTGGTCCTGGTCCCGAGAAATCTGAGTTTTAAAAAGACTGGTCTAGTCCCAGTCTCCTTATTTAGATCATGAGAGACCAGACCAGACCAGACCTTCAAACACTATTCAGGATAGGTCAGATGGTCAATTCTACCAAAGGAGGTAGGTGGAGAATGAGACTCACATGCCATTGACTCAGAGTGTGATATCACAGTGAGGTAGTAGGGTGGTAGGTGCTGCATGAGTGGAATGGATGATAGGCTCTCTTGTGAGTTATAAATATGAAAGTGAAAAAGATTATATCCACTCTTTGTTACGAACGCTCCAATTCCACTCTTTAACCCCTATGAATACTTCTCTCCTCGCATGCAAAACCAAGTCACTTTCTAGATCACATGACCTACACGTGTTATGCCTCATGACAAACCTATGCTCGGAACACAATCCTATTGGCTGCCACACAAAGCATTGCCACAGGACTCCTCGTCCAATAGGATATGATCCAGATCACCTGACGAACACATGTATCAAAGGCAATGCGCCTTATCTATGACTTACTCGCACAGCCAACGAGGCAGTGTGCTCCCTATGACTCATGATGACATTCATCCAATAGCATAACGGACTCTTATCTACGCACGGACCAGTATGTACAAATAGATACAAACATTGTAGTAGTATATAAACCCCAATGCCAGGCCAGAGAACTCCAGTAAAGTTCTCTTGGCGATTTCCCCTAAAGACTTCTGATAAAGGGATTGACACCTCTAAGGACATAATCCTTTGCTCGCTCCTATTCACAACTCCTCCACTTCACTATGAACAGCTCATCCATTTAGGGTTGTTTCATTAGAACTTTACTACCTCTTTCACCTACTCTACTTTCGTACTTGAAAGCAAGCCCTCGACGTGAGGCATAGCGAAGAAGAGCACCACAAGTACGGTGACCTCTAGATCGTAGAAGCGGGACTTCCGAAGTACTTACCCTACTAAGTGTCCCACTCTCAGCGTTCCCTTTCCAGCTACAGGACCCCTACACCACCGCTTTGGGAGGAGGTACAGGAACTGAGAAGAAGAATCCAAGACCCCAGATACGATGTTGAAGAAGTGATCAACTCAGCTACTATAGCTTGGGTCGCCTACGAAGCAGGGTTACCACAGGACTATCTTGCTCATCACTCGGATGACGAAGTCCTATTGAGGATAGTTTACCTCGAGCACCTAGCTCGCCTAAACTGCTCGTCAGAAGGCAGGCTCACGCAGGAGTCACTCGCAGAAGACTTAGCACAGTCGTTAGGTCGGAGGTCAGAAGAAAGACCTGGATTATTAGAGACGGGGATCTCAAGGAGGTCACACGATACCGTCGAGGTTAAGCAGGAACCTCAGGAGATAGTAGTACCGTTACATCTCCCAGAAGTCAGGGTTAAGAGAGAACGAGAGGACTCAGAAGAAGGAGACCCTAACGATTACCGTCCTCCCACCCCAGAACCAGTAGCACCACAACCATGAGTTGTGAAGAGAAGGAAGGTCTTCCACATGAGGCAGATCTTCAGATTTGATGACGAGGAGATAAGAATCGGAAGTGAGAGAACGCTTAGACCGAGAAACCTCCTAAAGAAGCCTAGACGCGGGCTTTAGATTACCAAACAAATAAAACTTCTTTCTTCCCTTTGAACGAAAAATGTCTGGACGAACATACCTCCAAGTTCTCGCAGACCCCAATGCATCTTGGGAAGACAGATGGGCCTCGATGGCTCAAGAATTCACCGCCGTTCAAACTATGAACAACCAACTGACGGTGATAATCGCCCAACTCCAAACACAAGTCGCAACGATGGCAAATCAAATTGCGCAACTGCCAAACCAAGCAGCAGCTCCGGCAGCAGGTGGAGGAGGAGGACGAAAAGTAGAAGTTTTCTCGGACCCCGGAGACTACGAAGGGGCAATTAACAAATTTGAAGAATGGTGGTCCAAGATTAAGGCCTGGATAAGCGTGAACAACCACGCCATCCCCACAGGATCACAAACGGCGGTCATTGCCGTCCTATCAAGATTGAAGGGCCCTAAAGCGGGACCTTTCGCACAAACCTGGTTGGCAAAGATAGCCAATGGAGAAACATACACGTGGACCGAAATGGTCAAACAAATCGAATTACTGTTTCGGGCAACAAACCAAAAAGATTGGGCTCGACAACAAATCAAGAAGTTCTCACAAGGAAAGATGAGGACAGACGAATTCCTGATGAGATGGGAAGCCCTCCATCAGCAAGCGAACATAGATGATTCGCACGCCATCCTCCTTTTGGAGAAAAACACCGCCGCTCCCATCATGGAGCAAATATTCAAAGAAGGGAAACGGTCCGATGATAAGGACACGACCCTAAACAATATAAGGAAGGTGGGAAACAATATGGAAGCCTGCCAAATGATCCGAGGAAGGGGTCAAAAGGACCCAAACGCGATGGACATCGGCTGGATCGATGCCGAAGACATCGCACAAATGGAGAAAGGAAAACCCTCCTCGGGTTACAAGTGTTACAATTGTGGCGAAACAGGCCACTCAATCAAGGACTGCAAGAAGTCCAAAAACCCATGCTCTGAGTGCAAATGGCTCGGAGGAAAGCACAAAAAAGAGTGCTCAAAGAACAGTGGACGAAGTGTTCGCACGACCACAAAGGAAGAAAAGCAGACGGCTTCTTCTTCAGAAGACCCTTTTGCCGCAATCCGTGGCATGAATATGGAAGAAATGAAGGCCTACTTCTGGGACATGAAGGAGTCTCAGGACAAGAAGGGAAAAGGGAAAGCCACGTAAACAATCTGTCGACCGTTTCCAGCCGGGCTTGATACCTGAGATGGGAGGTGTTGAAATGGGCCCATTGGCTATTGGTTTGAAGGGTTGGTTCTTCTTCTTGCGTGGGCTGCAGTGGGAGACAGGAAGTCGGATGAGTTCCATCGTGGGACAAAATATTTAGTGAGTCACTCACCGTTCAGAATCACTGCCATATTTGGTAGTCTTGCGCTTGTTGCCAACTGCAACGTCACAGCCTGCACCCTTGACAGCCTCTCCAACGTCATCGACCGCTCTGCCACATTCAACCGCCCCGGTACCATCTCTTCCACTCCCTCCACTTTTGGTTCCATTCCTGTTCTTCGATCTCGCATTCTCGCCCCCCATATCTGATCTGGTGCGATCTTGTCGATCTGGCGAACCCGATGTTCTCAGCATATCTCCAGTCGCGGTCCACGTACTTCCATCTTCCCCGGTTCCTGGGAGTCCCAACATATTTTCTGTTAGCAGAGTATTGATCCAGGTAAGGCATATGTCGCCACACGAGCAGCAACTAACACACCGATCGATATCAGTGGTTTCTCGTCACTTTTCACCCTACGTACCAGCGCACGAACGGTATGTTCCTTGTCCTTAACCCTTTTCACGGTGGCTGACTCAATTTCCTGATCCATAGCAACGTCCTGATCTTCGTTGAAGCAAACACTCTCAAGAGCAAGAGCGAATGACTAGTTTGGTGAATGTGAAAGAATGCTCAAGCAGGAGTGAGATGCGAGAAGGCCAAGTAAACTTTGATGAGTTTACTGGCCACTGTATTCATGGTATATATACTTGTACATGTGTTTGTATCTATTTGGTATAGGGCATAGGGTAATGATAAGAGAGTATTCTGCCATTGGCTAGAATCTCGTGGAAGGTCATGGAATAGAAGAGAAGCATTCAGCCTTGAGGCTGATGCGAGAATGGAAGATAGAACATGAGGTCGGGTTGTATCCGATTGGACAACGGGTTCGTAGGCTGTGCTTTATGTGGCAGCCAATCGGATTGTATTCCGAACATAGCCTTGGCATGATGTAGGCACGTGCTAGTCATGTGATCTAGAAAGTGAGAAAATAGTTGAAGTCATAAATGTTTGAATAGAGAGGGGAATGTTCATATGTGTCGAAGAAGATAGGGGTTACGGGCGTGTTCGTAACATTCGTCACCATTTGCGTCCGACGACGCCACCATCACCTTTCCTGTACGCACAGTGAGTACGCTACTGATGTAGTGCATTTATACTTACTTTTTTTCCCTTTTGTTGCTTCAGAACCCACATCTCCTGCTGTTGGACTAGGCTGTACAGCAACTGGTCATGCTCTCTTCGTTCCTGATGGTCTAGCCAGCTGTCGAGCATTCTCAGCATTGACTGTGGTCCTTGTGAGTGTTTCTGCCTCGATCCGTGCTATTTCGTTGATGATTTCTTTATGCTGTCTGTCCAATCGGCTGTGCTTGTTGGTCTGTTGTGCTGCAGTCTCTGCTCCCTGTCGAGTCTGATCAACTAAACCAGGGTGGGCATATTTATTTTGGGGTCGAGTGGTGACCATAACTAGACTGTGTCCATGTAATAGATTGATGGTGCGACGCGGGCTTGATATACGGACTTCTAAGACAAGACAAAGTTTGTGGTGTGGGACCAGAGCTCGGACTGCAGCCACAAACCTAGAAAGAGAGTTAAGTCACAGAACAAAAGACTTTGATATAAGCTGATGGATGCAACAGACCTCGAGAGCAAGACGGAAAAAGTGAGATTCAATAAAATGAGCGTGACCTCAAAGGTGTAAGACTGAGATGAGGATTTCAAAGCTGTACACACGCAACCTTTGTGACGCACTAGAGTCAAGTCTGTTTCCCACGACTATGGATCATTGCATATTGCTTACACAAAAGTTATTTCTAGATACAAAGCCTAATACACAAATCAAGTGTGTCCAGCCTAATAAAAGTGAGATCTAAGGTCAAAAAAGGTAAAGTTATATGTATGTTCCCTTTTGCATAGCCATGATATGACTCACCTATATTATGTCCTCTCACTCAGGCTGTAGATACAAGACCAAGGATGTTAAAGCAGGAGTATTCAGGGCCACTTTGAATATATTCAAGATCCAAAATAGTAAGCAAAAGCTATATATTTAACATCTCTTGATCATCTAACTTATATTACATATACATTTCATTGTAGACTCACAAGATTGCTTGCTGACTATCAACACAAGTGAGAACCCAAAGTATAATATACTAATGTTTGAGGCTGACTCCTAGGTCCATATTGTACATGAATAGAGACTGAAAGCTGAAAGCATCATAGGAGAAAGTGAGAGCCAAAATCTAAAAGAAACAAGTGATAGTGCCAGTAAGTAATGTTGTATCTTTTCTCTCTCCCAATTATATAGCTCACATAGTATACTACCTTTTACTATAGGCAAATAAGACTCAAATCAAGATTGTCTACTATTATAACAAGTGAGAACCTAAAATGTTGTATAATGTTTGAAGCCAGCCACTAACTCTATGCCATTTGCAATTTAATTAAAGACTTGAGGCAAGCAAGGTGTGTTTGACAGAGTTTTTGTCTAACTATTGGAGGTCTGAGAATAATCATTAGGATCAACTTGACATGAAGCTTCAACATCAACCTAGAAAATACTTCTGTACATCTCCAGTGGCTGAGTCATGCCAAAAAGGATTCAGAACACTTCAGAGCTGGACAAAGCATAAAAATACCATTCATTATTCAAGCTCTTTAGCTCCAACCCAAAGACCTCAGCAATATCCTTGTCAACATGAGACAACTCAGGCTGGAGATATTAGAGATGATGAAAATCTTCCTGAAGGGTCTTTCTTCATCCAACATCCTATTCTGGATGGTAAATTTCTATTCTCTATAGTGTTAGGTTCTATGTTTAAATTTTATTTTATATAGGTACACCATGTAATCAGGAGGGTGTTGATCTACCTCCTGATAGTGAGCCCATGTCACACATCAGCTCAAAGCCATCTGAGAGTAATAATCCATGGCATCCATTCCAACATCGCCCTCAATATCAACTTGCTGATTTTCTATTTCGCCAAAACAAAATACCTCAAGATCAAATAGATGACTTGATGGATATTTGGGCATCTATGCCAGAATGGGATGGCCAGCCCCCTCCCTTTGCCAATCATGGTGATCTTCTTGGAAAGATTGATTCCATTACAGGAGATCCTCCTTGGGAATGTCTATCAGCACATCATGCTGATGCATTTCTTGAGGATGAGTCTATTCCTACATGGAAGAGAACTTCCTATGATATATGGTTCAGAACTCCTGAAGCACTAGCTGATCTTCAGTTGGCAAATCCAGAGTTCAAAGATCATATTGATTATTCACCAAAGCAGGTCTTTGGAGATCACCATCAGCGTGTATGGACTGATCTTATGACAGGAAATTGGGCATGGAGACAGTGTGTAAGTGTCAATATCATTTTATTTATAAAATTCTAATAGAATTCAATGAATACTTTATTTAGAATGAACTTTCCAAGGATCCAAACAATCATGGGGCTACATTTGTCCTGTTACGAACGCGTCTCTTGCCCCTATCTTCTTCCAACCCTATGCTTCAACAAACACACAAGTCTTCAACAAACTGGCCCTCATGCGGTTCTAGCACAAGTGCTTATGTAATTATGCCTCATGCTAAGGCTGTTCTCAGAAATCGTTCCTATTGGCTGCCACATTTGCACAGCTAATGACAGCACCCTTTTAATGTATCAAAGATCCGATCGTGGTTAGAAGCAACACGTTTCCATCAAGGAATCAAACCCTATGATCAGTCATCCATCATTCCTTATCGTCCAATAGGATTAATAGTAGGAATGGTACGACACTTATATAATTATTACATAGCCACACATGTACTCATATATAAACCATGCAATCAGCGCCAGTAGACTCTAACAAAGTTTACTTGGTTTCTACACCTCATTCACTTGCCTCTTGAACATCCCTTTTGTTACACATTCCACTTTACATTCGCTCTACACTTTTGAGTGTCTGTTTCATGTCCCATTAGTCCTTGGAAGTGATAAGACAACTGTCTCTGTGGCTACTGGAAACAATGAATACCACCCCATTTATCTATCAATTGGAAATCTACATAATTCTGTCCGTAAAGGTCATAACCGGGGTGTTGTATTACTTGGTTTCTTAGCAATACCTAAAAGTAAGATTGTTTTTTTCAAGTATACATTTTTAAGTTTCATACTAATGTTCCATAGGTGATCGCCAACAAGAAAACAACACTGAATTTCGAAATTTTCGAAAACACTTGTTCCATACAACATTGAGGGCTATTTTTGAAACCATGCATTCTAGCATGTTACAACCAAAAGTCAAATGTTGTGCAGATGGTCATTATCGTCGCATTATTTATGGTCTTGGACCATATATTGCAGATTATCCTGAACAAGTTCTGTTGGCTTGTATTGTGCAAGGCTGGTGTCCAATGTATGTTATTTAAAAAAAAATGTTTGTACTGAATTCTAATTCATTACAATATCAGTTGTCTTGCTGATAGGAAAGACTTAGATGGTGGTACCAATATACCTTTGAGAACACATGAGCATACATGCTCAGTGATGAAACTTGCATCAGAAGTATTATGGAAGGAATATGGAATTGTGGACAATATTCTAGTGGGTTATATGTTTATTTTCAAGATGTGACTTTGACACACTATATATAAAAGCCTTTCATTGCTAATTTTCCTAGAGCAGACACCTATGAGTTGATCGCTTCAGATCTTCTTCATCAGGTTATCAAAGGGGGTTTCAAAGACTACATTGTCACCTGGATAGAATCCTACTTTGAGATTACTTGGGGAAAAGTCAAAGCTAAAGCTTTAATGGATGAGATTGATCAACGGTATGTTGTCACTTTTAATAGTTTAAGAAAAATATTAACTTGCATTCTAGAATTGCATTAGTTCCATCATTTCCTGGACTTAGAAGATTTCCAGAAGGACGAAAGTTCAAACAATGGACAGGAGATGATTCTAAAGCACTTATGAAGGTATGTGATTCTCATTCTAGGAACATCAAATTATATTCTAATGATATTAGGTGTTTTTACCAGCCATTGTGGGCCTTGTACCAGATAGAATGGTACAAGCCATAACTGCTTTCATGGACTTTTGTTATCTTGCCAGGCAGTCATTGTTGGATGAACAGGACTTAAATGCTATGGAAGATGCATTAAAACACTGGGAAGACCACAGATCTATTTTTGTGGAAACCGGTGTTAGACCTCAAGGGATCTCAATCCCTCGTTTACATTCTCTCAAGCACTACATCTCACATATCCAAGACTTTGGTGTTCCTAATGGTCTATGTTCCTCAATCACAGAGTCAAAACATATCCATACAGTCAAATCACCTTGGAGACGTTCTAATCACCATGAAGCATTGGGTCAAATGCTGTTGATCAATCAAAGACTAGACAAATTAGCTTATTTTAAAGCTACTCATGCAGGTGTGTGACTTTGAATATGTATCATATTGTCATATTGAAATTACTTGATATAAGATCTTTTGAACATTCCATTACTCTGTGGTCAAATCCAAGCTATTTCACTAGAGGCCTCAAAAGAACAAAATGATTGGTGGAGTGATGAAGAAGATAATGAGAATAGTAAAAAATCAGATGCAATAGTTCAACTGGCAAAAATTCCATGTATGTTTTTCTAACATTTATATTCAATAAATTAAACTATAAACTAGCACCACGCTATCAACAACCTTTGGCTGATATTGCCAAGAAAATTGATTGTTCAATTTTACCTGACTTGGTGGCAAATTTTCTCCATGATCAACATACATCAGGTGAAATTGTACCAAGGATGGAGGGTGATATTGCCAGAATTTATAAGTTCATGGGCAAGATTTCCTCTTATACTTTTGCAACTGCAACATTTTATGCCCCTAGTGATGCATCTGGAACTGGAGGAATGCATAGACATCACATACATGCAACATCACATTGGAAAAACACCAAACAACCAAGATATGATTGTAGCCAGGAGTGTGTACTATGTATAACCCCACCAAAGCTAAGCGAGATTCCCATGGTGTGCAGCAGGGTGATTCATGCATCATAATTGAGGTCAACATGGAAAGGGTTTTTGAGGTCACTGTATTTGCTGAAAAAGATCCTACTTTGCCAGGTTTTCAAGGTATCTTTGTTGCAAGAGTATTACATTTCTTTGACTTTGATTTTCGAAACCAACATTATCCTTGTGCTTTAGTTCATTGGTTTGACACTATAGGTGATAGTCCTTGTATCAATACAGGTATGTGGATGGTACAGCCAGAGCATGATGATGGAGGAGAACCCACACTATCTGTGATTCATGTAGATTCTATCATGCGGTCTGCTCACCTGATTCCTATTTATGGTGCTAATTTTGTTCCTAATGACTTACACTTTACTGATTCACTTTCTGCTTTCTCTGCCTTTTATGTTAACAAATATTCAGATTATCATGCATATAGATTAGCCTTTTAGCATATGATTGAGTGAGAGCACAAAATATTTCAATAAGATGACTACACTAGCACCCCACTTCACTCCCATTATGCTACTAGCCCTGCTACTCCCTCTTCCTTTATGGTGATGTGACAATAATCACTCTTGCTTACAAGACTAAACTTGTCAAGGAGCTTTGCATTGTATTCCTTAATCTTGATGGTACATCAGATAATTATAAGGACTAGTGTTTTAAAGTCCGGTTCGGTCCGGTTTTCCACAGTCCAAATAAGGCAACTGGACTGCAACCGAAAAAAACTGGTCCTAAATAGTCTTTTGATCAGTTGTAACCAGTTGCAACCAGTCTTGTGTGAAACAGATCCTTTGACCCCTATCCAATAGGAATCAAGATTTGTCATAGTGTAAACTAATGTAGTACTAGCTCCTGGCTACCTGTCGACCCTTTGGTCAAGAGATTTGGACCACATGATCAAAAGATGTGTCCATTTCCGGGTCGCATGTCAGTCAGAGGGGGTCCCAACTCAGCTTTGGCCATAGAAAGTCAAATAAAATGCCTACAGTTCTGAAGATATTGTGGGAGATACCTACCAATAGGGGCTACCCATCAGTTCTTTTTAGGACCGGTTGCAACCAGTCTTTTATCAGTCTTTGATTTTTTCCAAAATCAAAGCAATTGTAACTGCAACTGGACTGGTCAGCAACTGGTGCAGTGGTTGTGCACCAGCCCAGTTGCACACCAGTTTGGTCCAGTCCAGTTGCAAGTCTTGTCACCACTCCAGGACTGGACTTTGAAACACTAGTAATGACTTCAATACTTTCATTGGCCTCTTCAAGTTTTCTAGTTCCTAAAATATGACTACCAGAAGTTATCATCCTCACTTCTTCAATCAATTCTGTGTCAATTTCACCAGTGAACACCTCTAGAGTTTTATTTCAAAAGTAGATTTTGAAGTTGTTTGTTAGTGCTTGAAAGTCCAGCCTTCCTAGGACTAGACAAAAACCAAGGACCCAGACAGACTACAATCAAATGCAACTGAAATATAAGACTGGTTGCCATCAAAGCCCCTATTCATGGATACCTCCCACAATATTTTCAGAATTTTATACATTTTATCTACATTCACAGTGAAAATTGAATTGAGACCTGTTCTGGAAATGATTATATAATTTGATTTTGTAGTTTGAGTCCCATAACCAA
>JBBPMD010000266.1:0-34104 GCA_038090095.1 Zangia roseola
ACCCCAGTCAGAGTTGGTGCAAGCAAGTAGTCCCTTGCCAGTAGAACCATTGTACACAAGCGAGTAATCGCGAGTGCCAAGTAGGTATCGGCAGATGTACAGGGCCTTATCAAGGTGTTCCTGCGAGGGATTTGTGGACTGTCTAGCCATCTGCGTAACTGCATAGTCAATGTCCGGGCAAGTACCAATCATGATGTATAGTAATGAGCCGATTACTGTCTGGAAGCGCGTCCGCAACTCATGGTTGACAGGGGCATCATTCTTCGCTGGGTAGTATCCCTGTGGTAAGGGTGTACGAGCAAATTTAGCATCAGTTTGTCCGAAGCGCTCAAGTACTTTGTCAAGGTAAGACATTTGGTCTATTTGGATGGTGTTTCCATCTCGACGTATTCTCATCCTGAGGAATTCAGATGGTTCCCCAAGGTCGCGACATTCCCATTTCTTCATAAAGGCAGCCTTCAGCTTGTCTACTAGCTGTTTGTTAGGTCCGCAGAAGAGGGAGTCATCTACATAGATGATAGCAAGGACGATATCAGATCCTTGTCGGTAGATGAAGAGACCAGCATCTGTCTTAAGACACTTGAAGCCAAGTGTGCTCATGGATTTGTCTAGGGACTTCCACCATGCTAAGCCAGCTTGTTTAAGGCCGTAGATTGCATGCAATAAGCGGAGCACTTTGCCTTTTAGTTTCGGGTCGGCAAACCCTCCAGGAAACTCCATATAAAGTTCCTCTTCCAATAATCCATAAAGGAAGGCTGTGAAACAACTCAGAGAACGTTGACTGAAAGTTGTGTAGTGGAAGTGGTAAAGAGTTGTGCGAGTCAAGTTTTTGAGATGTGAAGGGACAAGTAAACTTTGTTAGAGTCTACTGTCGTTGGTTTCATAGTATATATACTACTGTACATTGTTTGTGTCTATTTGGTTTAGGGCGTAGGGTATAGATAAGAGTTCTTTGCGCTATTGGCTAAGTATCATGATGAGTCATAAGAAGTACACTGCCTTGGTAGGCTGTACGGGTGAGTCATAGATAAGGCGTATAGCCTTATGTCATGTGATCTGGAACTTATCCTATTGGATGAATGATCCGGAGGCTGTTCATAATGTGGCAGCCAATAGGATTGCGTTCCGAGCATAGGTTTTGCATGAGGCGAAACACGTGTAGGTCACGTGACTTCAAAAGGTAAGAGGGTTGAAGGTTGGCGTTTCGTTAGTGACCTTCAAGGTGTGAGCATATGGGTCGAAGAAGATAGGGGTTAGAGGCGCGTTTGTAACAGAATCTATGAAGTTAAGTGCTACCAACTGGAAGCTCCTAGAGAGCATTGAATGTGTTCTAGAGGTATGTTCCTAAACACCCTTTTGTATGTTGTTATCCTGATTACAATCATGAGGTTGCACATGTGGTTTTGCAAACCATGTTGTCTGAGTCAATGCCTGTCCTGTGTGGTGCCATCACCAGTTTCGAACTTCTCATGACTAAGTGGGAATGACTCAGTGAGCAACACCCAGAACTAAATTACTGGACACAGATTGGTTTGTTCTGGATGTGGAAATATTACAATCAGATGGACAACACTCATGCCTATGTTATTACCATGGGTAGGCCCCTGTTTTATGAGTTATGTAGTGCTAAATTGTGTGGTGCAAATTGGCACATAGTTCTTAATCCTTCTATATGCTTCTCATGGATTCAACATGAATGGAACACAAAGTACGTGTCACTGGCTAGACAGATCATGCTTGATCTTGTCAGTGTTTGCCTATTGCTGTGTTCTGACACTCACTATTCATCATAGATGTACAAGTATCACAAAAGTGACTCATCAATTGTGCAACCCAGCTGAACTCTGAACTCAAGCTCTCTCCAAGCTTCCATCATATGTGAAGACATCAATGCACTTCCAGCTCACAGATCATCTCATTTACCATGGACTTGATAGCCCTACACTGACCTGGAGTGTCGAAGATGAATTTGTAAAGTATACTTCGAGTCCATTGGTGAGGGTAAACACCAACATCCCTGTATACTGGGAGGTATGCATTACTCTTGCTTAAACTTCAATATGTTACAACTCATGCTACTGATAAGCTCATAAATCTGAATTCCCTACCCTCTTCACTATCACCATGGACTACCTTCTGATTCAGGTGTCTCTGTTCCATGCAAGCATGTCTTCTCATCAGCTGGGGAGACAGATACCAAGAAATGAAACTGGATCAGTCCTGCACTGATGGAGGCCTTGCAAATGCTGAAGTTCTTGTTAAAGAAGAAGTGTCTTGACTTTATGACCAGTTGGAAGATGGAGGAAACCATGATGCTAGGAGGGGGCAGGACAGAGGAGGGTTCCCAACTGGAGATTATACTCAATTCTTTGTTGGGCAGGGACATCAAAACTGCAAGGGATGCACTACTTGGCAGTGACATGGATTCCAAATAACCAGCCTATGACACCTACTAACTTAGCTTGACCGTCTTGGCCTCCTCTGATGTTTATATGTGCTTCGTGTACTTTGGCATAAGCTCTGAAATATTATCTTGAGTTAACAAACATTGGCAGTCACTCATAGGTTCAACTTCAAGTAAACTGGCACACCTTGTGCATGTTCACTACTCGCATGCCACCTGCTTTGCATACTCTCCATGTTGGATTCCAGCGTCCACAGGAGCATGTCCAAAAATCATTATCCCAGCATCCTTCGCATACGTGGAAGGTATATATTGGGCAAGTTACTGGGGTCTGGGACTTTTGGTGAGTCATCCTGATCCTAGCCTTTTGGTCTGTTCAATCCTGTAGGAAATGTCTACTTGGGATGGGACATCAAGACAGGGCAGGATGTTGCACTTAAGCTTGAACCTATTCAAACACAACACTCTCGGCTCTGTAATTGTTACAAACGCGTCCCTTGCCCCTATCTTCTTCTACCCCTATGACCACAACTCAAAGAAAGCACAAGTCTTTAATGAACTTGCCATTATGCGGTTCTAGGACAAGTGCTTACGTAACTATGCCTCATGCCAAGGCTGTTCTCGGAACCTATTCCTATTGGCTGCCACATGAACACAGCCCGTAACAGCATCTATTTAATATATCACAGATCCGATCGTGGTTAGAACCTAAGGGTTGCTTCCATCAGGGAATGCCCCTCTGCCACATCAATTACACATATGCCTTATGGTTACCTGACGCATCAACATCAAGGAACCAAACCTTATGATCAGTCATCCATCATTCCTTATCGTCCAATGACATTAATAGTAGGAATGATATGATGCTTATATAATTATTACATAGCCACACCTGTACTCGTATATAAACCATGCAAACAACGCCAGTAGACTCTAACAAAGTTTACTTGGTTTTACCACTCATCTACTGTCTGAGCATCAGCTCTACTTTACATCTTCCACTACACATTCGCTCACACTTTGGGTGTCTGTTTCAGTAATGAGCATACTGTTTACATATAAGGCCCTTTCCAGTGCACCGGCAATCCCTACCATGCACTGGCATGGCACAAAGGCCTCTTACAATGTGATGGTTCTTGATTGCCTCAATCTTATGTTGGGGGAGGCAATATCCAAGTGCCATAACATCAACTTGTTGTCCTTGCTTGCTGATCAAATGATATGTTCTCTGTTCTATTATAGCCTCAGATGCGTAATTCATATCCCCTGGGGGAACTTTTTCTGCAGCTTTTATGTCTTGAATCATTGTATGAACGAAGCTACATCCATCAAGATGTTAAGCCATCAAACTTCATGATGGGCATGGGTGGGCAAAGCAGTCAGGTCTTTCTCATCGACTTCAGCTTGGCCCAGCTCTTTCACAATCCCTCTACTTGTTGGCACATTCCACTGGTGTCTGGGCTCAAGACTGTAGGCACCACCACCTTTGTATCAATCAGCAGCCATCCAGGACACACACAATCATGCCGTGACAACCTTGAATCTCTCATGTATAGTATTCTTTATTTATATCATGGTTGCTTACCTTGACAAAATGACCTCATGGGAAGTTCCATTCTGGAGAAGAAGATCGCTTCGGCCAAAACCATTTGTCAAGGTCTACCTACACACTCTGTCACCTTTGTACAGTATATTTGTTCGCTCACCTTTGATGAGAAGCCACAGTACAACTATCTCCACACTCTCCTCAAGCAATGTTCAGATGACTTGGCTTGTCCTTCTGTTCAACTTGCTACTAAACAGCCATCACTCAACAAACACTCCCTACTACCACCGAGTGACTGAGTGTGAGTTGAACCTTCTCTTCCCTTTGTCCTGAGCTGATGACAAGAAACATGTAGTTTATGTTTGTCCAAATAGAAGTGAACATTCAGAGGGTCGTAAGATTGCTGTTGACTCAATGTTGAATTGTTGACAATGCTAACACTGATGCGCTGTGGTATTATGGGTCCTGCAGTATTTTTGGTATGTTGTAACTTGTACCATGATGATTGTATCATTTCTCTCACCACTCAGTGTGCTGTACCTTGTAGCAGACAGTGTTTATTTTATTTTATTTTCTCTTTGGTACTTCACAAATGAGTATGGGGGCGACTTTGTGCTGGCTTAGCTCTCAAGCCATGGCTCTGACACTGAAGCAAACACTCAAAAGCGATGAATATAGAGTTTCGCTAAATCCAGCGAAGATGTTGTTTTTGTGCATGGTGCAAATTCAACTTCTTTTGAGAAACGATCCACGACTGTGAGAATCGTGTCAAATCTGTTTGACATAGGTAGATCTGTAATGAAATCGGCAGAGATGTGCTCCCAAGGTCTCTCAGGGACCTCTAAGGGTATGAGTTTCCCGGAAGGGGCCTTATTGCCCGTCTTGCTTCTAGCGCAAGTCTCGCACCGTGAGACATAATCTTGTATTAAGGTTTTTATAGCTGGCCATGTGTATGACCGTGAGATGAGTTCATATGTTTTCTCGTAACCGGGGTGTCCGGCTACTGGTTTTTCATGGTGTAGTTTCATAACTTCCATTCTGAGTGCATCAGGTACAAAGATCTTTCCTTCGTGTTCTAGGACCCTTCTCTCTTGAATTTCGCATTTTTGTTTTTCTTGTAGTGACTTGACAAATCCGGACGGAAGTCGGATTGTTGCTTCACGGATCTTGGATAGGAGGTCATCTCCATCGTCAGAGATTAAGACCACAGTGCTTCTAACACGTGCGGGGTCAATGATGAGAACTCCTTTATTGTCCTCCTCGATTCCTTCAGCGTGATCTTCCCTTCTGCTCAGGGCGTCAGCTTTTCCCATGGTGCTTCCGGCTTTATGATGCCATGTGAAATTGAAGCGTGAGAGATACTGAGCCCATCTTGCTTGTCGATGGTTTAGGTCTTGTTGGGTCATAAACCACTGTAAGTTTTGGTGGTCGTTCCATATTTCAAATTCATGTTTTGCGCCTTCTAGATAGTGGCACCATAATTCCAAAGATTGAATAGCCGATAGCATTTCTTTATCTGCTACCGGATAGTTCCGTTCTTCAGGGGTCATAGAGTGTGAGTTATAGGCAATGGGGTGCCAAACTCCTTCTTTTTCTATAGATAAAACAGTGCCTGTCACGTAGTCTGATGCATCGCTCTCTAAGCGGAATTTGCAATTGTTATCGGGGTAAGCAAGTATAGGGGCAGTTGTGAAAGCATGTTTTAGCTTATCAAAAGCTTCTTGGCATGAGGTGCTCCATTTGAACTTCTGATCCTTTTTGGTAAGATCATGGAGTGGACGTGTGAATTTTGCATAGTCTTGGATGAAGCAATGATAGAAGTTCACTAAGCCTAGGAAAGAACGAACATGTTTGACAGTTTTAGGAGTTGGCCAGTCTAGTACAGCCTTGACTTCCTCCATATCCATCGAGATTCCATTGGTTCCCACGATCATTCCGAGGAAGTCAACTTCTTTGACACGGAAGCTGCACTTCTCTGGCTTTACGAAGAGGTCGTTTTCTTTTAGCCTCCTGAGAACTTCCAGCACGATCTTATCGTGTTCTTCGGCGTTATCCGTTGATGTAAATATCATAAGGTCATCGATGTAGACGACAACTACGCCTTCCATGTCATTAAATAGATCGTTCATCATGGTTTGGAACGTGGCGGGGGAGTTGCATAATCTGAAGAACATTACAAGAGGTTCGTAAGCACCCTTGTAGCAGACGAAGGCAGCTTTCCATTCGTCGCCTTCTTTGATGCGAACATTGTTGTATCCCCATCGTAAGTCCATCTTTGTAAATAGTTTTGTATGTTTGAGCTTGTCAACCAACTCCAATATGAGTGGGAGTGGATAGTTGTTTTTGACCGTGTGCTCATTTAGATATCGGTAATCTTGAACCATGCGCTTCTTGCCATCCTTCTTTGGGACAAAGAACACAGGTGACGTTTGTTTGGATTTGGAAGGTCGAATATAACCCTTAGCAAGTTGATCTTCGATAAACACGGCAACTTCTTCTTGTTCTGCGGGGTTTAGGGGAATTAACCTTCCTTTTCTAGATTTAAACGTGTCCTTGAGTTCAATGGTGTGACCCCATGGTTTGCGCAGAGGCATGCGTTCAGATTCCTTTTTACTGAATACGGATAAATATTTGTGATATTCACGAGGGACGAGTTCCTCTGCGGTCTTTTCTGTTTTTGTTTCAGAAATAGATGTTTCCATAGAGAACTTCATATCCACTGCATAGGTTCTCTCTTCTTCTTCTTCTTCTTCTTCTTCAATGGACAGGAACTCGTGTAATGCTCTACACATGTTCGGGCATGAGCATAGTGTGACTTTTCTTTTGGTCCAGTCAATCTCAGGATTGTACGCCTTTAGCCAAGTATAGCTGAGTATCATGTCGTTTTGGCCTAGATTGGTCACTTCGGCGATCACCTTTTCCCTGTGACCCTGGTATTCCATGATTAGTTCCACATCGTGCGTAATAGAACCTGATGTGTTCTGAGTTCCATCCACATTGAAGACCCTAATGGGGTAACGAAGAGGGCAGAGTTTTAGTTTGTGTTTCCTAGCGAAGTCTTTGTGTAGGAAGATCGTATTGGCTCTGCTGTCCAGAAGCGCTTTTGCATGTAGCATTATTCCTCCTTTCGGTCCAATGTGAACATCCATGAGGATTTCATCTTCAATGTTGGCCGATCGGATTCTTTTGTTGAGATCTGGAGTCTCCGTTTCATTATTTTTTTGGTTATTGTTAGGAGAATTAAACCCAGGTATGAAGCCCCTGGCGTGCTCTGTGAGACACTCCTCGGCTGTTTCTTCATAATTAAAGAGTATATTGAAAGGTAGTTTATCCTTGATTTCGGAGGTGAGAATGGTTTCCATAATTGGTTCCTCCTCTAGGGGTGAGAACTGTCCGTATTTTGTTTCTGTTTTAGCCTTTTGGGTATCCAGATCCCCCAATTGGCTCCTTAATTTTCCGCCTCTTTGGCGAAGTGTGCGGCCATCTGTTCGTAAGTGAGGCCTCTTAATTTGGCAAACGGGTCTGCCTGTACTTGTGGCTCAGCTTTCGCCTTGCCTTTTCCTTTTCCTTTTCCAGAGATGGCCTTCCTGACCACCTCTTGGACTTCTTCGGCCATGAACCAGCCGTCTTCTCCTTGTGTCACTCGAACCCTTTTGTCCAAGGACTTACTGCAGGAGTTTTTGTGAACTCTGCACCATTTGCATTCGCCGCACTGCAGCTTCTTGCAGTCCTTGATCATGTGGTCGCCTCCACATGTGAAGCAACTGGTTTTTCTTTCTTGTTGGGGTTTATCCCCCTTCTTTGGTAAGGCCCCTATATCCATTGCGTTGGGGTCCTTGGTTGGTCTGGAGAAGGCCAGAGCATTGAAGTTGTTGCCAATCATTTTTATTTTGGCGCAGTATTTTTGAATGGTGTCGGGCCGTTCAGATTCGAAGATTTTCTCTATAATCTTCCTTTGTGTGTTTCTTTCGAGCAGGGTGATACCGTACTCGTTGCCGACCTGTGCCTTTTCATACATGGCCGACCATTTGATAATGTAGTCCTCGATGCGGGACTGTCCTTGGGTAAGTTTTTCTAATTGGGCCTTCGCCCAGTCCTTCTGGTTAACCAAGCGGAAATAGTTTCCCATTTCCAACTCCAACCTTTCCCACGATACTCCTTTTTCGTATTTGCCGGAATTGTCGTAAATTGGTGGCCCTTGGGAGATCATCATTTGGGCAAAGGGCCCTGCCTTGCTCCCTTCCATTCGGGAGAGTATTGCCAATACAGTATTGTATGACTTGGGTTTGACAACCCCTTTGTTGGCTTCTATCCAACCGTTCATCTTTGTCCACCATTCGTTGAACTTGGCCATGGTACCATCATACATGCCAGGGTCCACAAATATTTTGGCCTTCCCTCTGGCTCCGCTTCTTGCCGCCAGAAGGGTGTGGAGGCAATCGACTTCCCGTACCAGATCATCTATAATCCGGGCTGATGCCTCCATTCTGTCTTCCCATTTGAGGGAGACGTCCTTGATGATTTCGAGGTCTGCTGCTGTGTTGGACATCGCAAAAAAGATTTTTATTTATCTCAAAGTATTGGGGCTTTCTCAGCGCTGTCTTTGGCCTGAGACTCTTTGTTTCCACCACTACTCTTTCGTTGTTGTCTGGCCTGAAGACTAGTGTCTCGGCTATGACTTTTCTCCTTTTCTGTTTTGGTACCGGTTCCTCGCTAGCCTTTCTCTTAGGCGGGGGAATGTACCAGTTTGGGTCATTAGGAGATACTCTTTGTGGCAGAGGGCCTTGGATTGGATTGCAGTGGATTGGGGTGTTAAAACATGAGGGGAGGGGTGTGAGATCAGATAAGGGGGTGTCGAATCTGAGTTCTGGCTCAACCAACTCTTCCTTGATGGATGGGGTTCTTGACCCTGGGAATGTGGGTAGGTCTGGTAACTCTGCTCCATGGACGGCAAGGACGATGATCTGTCTCAAGATCTCCTCATCGCTTGACCAACTGAAAAACGCTCTGGTAACTCTCGTAGCTTCTGTGTAGTACACTAAAGTAGCCGTGTCGACTACTATTCCCTCGTCGTATCAGGGATCTGACAAGTCCTCTCTCAAACCCTGTACGTCCTCTAGCGCTACTTCTAGTGAGGCGTCCCTTTGGTCAAATGTTCTGCCGAGCGAGGTGTCAACACGAAGCACTGGCTGGTGAGGGTTCTGAGGGGTGTTGGACACTAGTTACTACTCTGTCAGTATCAGAGGAACTTTGTCCAGACAAGTGTCTTCCTAAGGTAGCCTGTACCAAAGGTCTTACTTTCTAGGATTGTCTTAACGGTAGAAAGATGTAGTCAAATTTAAGTGAAGCACACACTCCAAATGGAAGAGTGTATGACAAGTGGAAGTAGTGATGACGGTGTGGTTTGCTCAACCAGTGAAGTGAGGAAAAGATCAGGTAAATTTGACTGGAGTGTTACGACAGTCTACATAGGTTTATATACTACTAGAGTCCGTTTGTACATGTTTGGTTTTGAGATAAGAGTTCTTAATGCCATTGGTTAAGTATCATAATGAGTCATAAATTGAACATGAGTCTGTGGCAGAATGGAAGAGAAGCATTCGTGAGAATGTTCCCATGAGATCCATCTTAGATCTGACCATGATAAATGAGATGGTGATTAAATAAGAAGCATACATGTGGCAGCCAATCGGAGTTGATTCTGAGTACTGCCTTTGCATGAGGCATAACACGTGTACGTCACGTGACTTCAAAAGGTGTAGAAATGTTGAAGTGTTGGCATGTCTGGATTGAAGAAGATAGGGGTTAGAGGCATGTTTGTAACATCGATATCATCCCGTTGAGAGAGTGCATTGGCAGGTGTTGGAATTACAGTCGAGATGTGGTGGTACAGCCACCGCTTACATAATCACCCATACATCGCACAGTAGAGTACTATAGTCTTCTTTAGTGACTTACAGTACTCTACAGGTAGCTATTGCTACTATGCTAATATTATAGTGACTTACAGTACTCTACAGCCCATCCTATTACAGGATTCTACAGGTTACGAGCCCCGCCAGAGGCTAGGATACTATTCAAGCAGTCAACTCACCCCGAATTCGAGACAACCGAAAACCATGGCCGAGTTTACTATACTCAAGCTGGATGGTCGGAATTGGACAGAATGGCGAGAATTCGCTCTGAAACTCGCCGCGCGAAAATGCCTATCCAATTACCTCGCGGGAACACCACCAGCCAAATTCAGTGAAACTCGCGACTCAGTCGCGAGAGTAACTGTCTTTAGCACGGTACCTAATTCTATTTCTAAACACTTTCGACACTATGCTACAGCGCGGGAATGCTTCGACTACCTTACGAGACGGTTCGACGCACCACGCTGGCAGTCGGAAGGAATTCAATCACTCGGAGAGGCCATTAGCCAGGCGCGCGACTCGGAAGTCCCTCGCGCAGCCACAGCGCAGCCTCACGAGCACCCAACAGCACTCGAAAAGGCCACCACACCAGCGCGCGACTCGGAAGTCCCTCGCGCAGCCACCACCAACCCTCACGAACGCCTATCAAGAAATCCCACGAGCGGAAGGACGACAGATGGCGGAAGCGCGACCACGGAAGTCCATCGCGCAGCCACGGTCCAGCTCCGGATGATAGAAAGCGTCGAAGAAGAGGTCGACATAGATTGGATGACCCTTGAGGAGCTCACACCAAGTCCCAAGGGCAGAAGGACGACAGACGGCGAATGCGCGACCACGGAAGTCCCTCGCGCAGCCGCGGTCCAGCCCCGGACATCACGAGACGACAAAATCGATCTCACTCAGAACCCAAACGCAGAGCGCGCCGAGCCTATAATGCCGGCGGACAGCTCGCTACCACCCACTACCACTACCGTCACTACGACTACTACATGCGCGTCCATAGACGCAGCCACACCTGACTCCCGCGCACCCAGCACGTCGCTCGAGGGAGAGCGAGATGGTCAAGACATGACCGACGGAGCTGGAGCACAGGACGGAGAGTCAACAGCGGAGGAGAGCCCATGGACCGACGACGACGAGTCCACCGCGACACCGCTGGACAGCACGGACACACCGCGAAGCTACTGCACCACACGACACCCCCACTCCCATGGAACATCCTAGGAGCAACAGGGACGAGCGTCTCGTCGAAACGAAGACGCTACGTCGAGATCAGTGCCCAGGAGGAGGAAAAGGCGAGGTGGACTTACCACACGAAAACGCGCATGCCCGAGGCGAAGCGCACCCATCAGACAAACCTACCAGTGCCCTAGAGGCCCCCAGCATCGAGACGAGTGGAACCGGCGACCATACAAACGCGCCAGGCCGAAATCACGTCCAGCTTGAGGGAGAGAGGAAAGCCGATTCGAGCTGTAGGTATCAGCGTCCAAGCGATGAGGAGAGCGTACCAGAGTGTCACCAGATGCTACTGGAAGGGCCTGAACGCGAGACGACAGGATCCGGCATCGAAACGCAGGTGTCGAATCGAGTAGAAGACTCAGGGGGTCTAGAGGAGGTAGAATCGAAGTTGGACGAGATCGGGCGCAAAGCGCAGCGTCGAAACGATGCGAATCGACTCGAATCAGATGGGATATGCCCCAGAAACAGCCGCGACCAGCGCGTCGACGAAACGAAGGTGCTGAGTCGAGTTGAAGGCTTAGGTGGTCCAGAGGGGGTTGAGACGAAGTCGGACGAGATCAGGCGCAACGCGCAGCACCGAAACGGTGCGAATCGACCCGAATACGATGGGATACACCCCAGCAGCAGCCATGACGAGCGCGTCGTCGAAACGAGCGCGCAACGTCGATCTAGAGGTCCAGGAGGCCAGGAGAGGAGGAAATCGAAGTCGGACGATGTCGAGGGCGAATCGCAGCGCCGAATCGCGTCGAACCGAGCCGTATACGATGGGAGAAGCCTGTGGATGAACGGCGCAACGAGCGGCGCACGCTGCGACTCGAAACGAGTCGAAACGCGACTGCTAGCTGGCCAACAAGGTCAGTACAGGCGAAGCGCGCGAAACGCGATAACGCACGTACCTGAGCCACCCACACCACCATCACACAATCCCAGACGACCTCTCCACCATCCGAACCCGCCACGTCGTCGTGGACGATTGAAAACGCGACCTAGAAAGGTCAATCAGAGTCGAGGAGGCGAGACGCTTACCTCACAACACGGTCGCTTCAAGACCGATCCGGACACATCAAAGGTGTCACACAGAGCCTAAAGGAGCTAGGGAAGTGGTTAGTACTCACCCGAGAGCAGCAGAACGCACCGGGAATCGAGCAGACACGACCGCGCGCATCAGCCAGCCACGAAGGCATTAGCCGAGCCGCGACTTACCATATCGGGTAACCGCTCGAGCGCACCGCGTCGTGATCAATGTCGCATCCACCACGGACTCCTACGGACTCATCCCTTCATTCTTTTTTGTTGGAAACACTATAGGTATTTTATATTCCTTTCTTATTTAGATGTTTTCCATCCATCCATTCATTCCTTCATTTATTCACCCCATCTTCGATTGAGGGAGAGTGTTGGAATTACAGTCGAGATGTGGTGGTACAGCCACCGCTTACATAATCACCCATACATCGCACAGTAGAGTACTATAGTCTTCTTTAGTGACTTACAGTACTCTACAGCCCATCCTATTACAGGATTCTACTTGGTCCAGCCCTGGACAACATGAGACGACTTTATCAATCTCACACATAACCTGAATGTAGAGCATGCTGAGCCTACAACGCCCACGGACAGCTCACTACCACTACTATTCCCTACCATTGTCACTATGACTACCCTTACACGCACGTCTATAGACACAGCCACCACCAACTCCCGCGCACCCAGCCTCTTGCTTGAGGGAGAGCAAGATCATCAAAACACAACCGATGAGGCTGGAGCACACGATGAGGAGTCGCCAGCCATGCCATGCCCACAGACTGCCAACCACGAACCCACCATACTGCTCACATCACCGGATAGTGCACGCACATCGCGCAGTCATGACACGGCAGAGACGAAAACCCCGGCAGACCCAACACCACCACCAGAAGTCCCTGGGGACGCAACGGGTGACAACGAATGTCATCCAGACACACCCACAGAGCCCCCTGACACAGCAGAAAGCGAGTGGACAGGGAGAGCCAAGTTGAGGGCCAAGAGAGTCAAGGTGAGGTTGTCAAGAGGGTCGAGAGAGGGTGAGAGGACAATGGACAATGGTGGCAGCGATGAATGTCGACCAGGCAGTGTTGGGAACACCAGGACCAAGCCGTCGAAGCTGTGGATGAAGGCACAACGCCTCAGAGATCGCCTGAAGCCGAGGGAGGAGAAAAACTCACCTAGGGGGTGACCAGAGTCAAATGATGACCCAGGCGGCGAAGCGGCTGCACCACACGACACCCCCACTCACCTGGAGCACCCTGGAAGTGACCAGGACGAGCGTCTTGTCAAAATGAAGACGCTACATCAAGTTCAGTGTCCAGGAGGAGGAGGAGGCGAGGTCGACGTACCAAACAGAAATGTGCAAGCCAGAGGCGAAGCGCACCCACCAGCAGACCCTACCAGCATCCAGGAAGCCCCCAGCATCAAGACGAACAAGCCCGACAGCGATATGAATGTGCCAAATCAAGGACAAGTCGAGCTCGAGGGAGAGCAGAATGTCGACTTGAGCTGCAAATATCAGCATCCAAGCAGCAAGGAGAGCATACCAGCAGGTCACCAGAGGGTATTGGAAGACCCTGGATGCACGACGAACCAACCTGCAACTGAAATGAAGTCGTCAAGTCGAGTTGAAGGGCCAGGAGGTCCAGAGGGGGTGGAATCGAAGTCAAACGAGATTGGGCGCAAAGCGCAGCACCAAATGTTGGAATTTGTATTCCATTGTTTACTGCTTACATAAGCATACCTTACATCGCACATAGAGTACTTAGTCCTTTCCTTAGTGACTTACAGTATTCTATAGGTAGCTATTGCTACTATCCCTATATACAGTGACTTACAGTATTCTATAGATCCTCTATAGCTTCTTCTACAGATTCTACACCGAAGCGGTGCGAACTGACTCAGATATGACTGGACATGCCCCAGCGGCAGCCACGACAAGCATGTCATCAATCCGAAGGTGCGATGTCAAGATAAAGGTCGAGGTGACCAGGAGGAGGTCGAGGCGAAGTCGGATGACGTCAAGGGCGAATTGCAGCGCCGAAACGCATCAAACCGAGCCAGACACGATGTGATAGGCCTGTGGAGGAAGGGCGCAATGAGCAGCGCACGCTGCGACTTGATATGAGTCGAAACGCGACCGCTAGCTGGCCAAGAAGGTCAGTACAGGCGAAGCGTGCGAAACGCGATAGCGCACGTACCTGAGTCATCCACACCACCATCATGCCACCCTAGATGACCTCTCCACCACCTGAATCCACCGCGTCGTCATGGACGATTGAAAACACAACCTAGAAAGGTCAATCAGAGTCGAGGAGGCGAGACGCTTACCTCCCAACACGGTCACTTCAAGACCGATCCAGACACATCAAAGGTGTCACACAGAGCCTAAAGGAGCCAGGGAAGTTGTCAGTACTCACCCGAGACTGACAGGACGCACCAGGACATGAGCAAAGCAGATCGTGCACATCAGCCAGCCACAAAGGCATTAGCCGAGCCGCGACTTACCATATCGGGTAACCACTCGAACGTACCATGTTGCGACCAATGTCGCATCCACTACGGACTCATATGGACTCACATTCTTTTATTGGAAACATATCATACATGTTTCACTCCTTTATTATTTAGATGTTTCCATTCATCCATCCATTCATTTATCCATCACATCCTCAATTGAGGGAGAGTGTTGAAATTACAGTCGAGATGTGGTGGTACAGCCACTGCTTACATAATCACCCATACATCGCACAGTAGAGTACAATAGTCTTCTTTAGTGACTTACAGTACTCTACAAGTAGCTATTGCTACTATGCTAATATTATAGTGACTTACAGTACTCTACAGCCCATCCTATTACAGGATTCTACAATGCTCACCAAGATGGTTCTGGAAGTTCCATTGGTACTTCCGTAGTTTCCACCGCTTCCGGAGGATCCAGGTTTTCTGTAACAGATAGACCCTAGTAAGTGAAATAGAGGTAGTATTGTAGATATTGTTTCAAGGGCTATTGTAGGAAAGTGTTGCGTTGAGTTACTTACATTGTTCCTAATGTTCAATGGTGGTGGTATGAGATCAAGAGTGATTCAAAGTCCTATTATAACTCAGCTACAGGGCGAGTTATATATACATGGAAGTCATGTGACTTGTCTTATGTAATACTACACTACAACTACACTACAACTTCAACGAATATGATCCAGCTCACGCTCCTGCCAGTGACTGATTTCCTTGTTTGTCCAACCACCCCAACTCAATTTCTTGACACCGCATTCTCGGTGAGATTCCATTGACGTCAATTGACATCAACGGAATCTAGCTTTCGGGCTCCGACGACGAAACAGCCATATAAGCCCAAGCATCTGCTCAGGCTCCTTGCTCTCCTTTCCGTCGTCAGGCTCGCTGCTCTCTCTCTCTCTGCACACTTTTCGCGTCCCACCCATCTCTTCCCTTTTCTTTGCCCTCTTTCCTCTCCATGCGTCTTCAACTGTCTTCTCGGTCCTCGCTATATTGTCCTGTATGTATCTACACTCCAATACAGCTCATTTTTACCTCTTCTCCTCTTGCCTCCAGCCCTGTTTTCACCCTCCTTCACCACTCGGCTTCGCCCGGGCAGGCCTTCTGTGCTTGGGGTGGCGTTCCTCGCGTTGGTCCCCAGCACACCCTGGTCACCTGTTCGAGACCTTTGGTCTCGTTCGGGTCTGTTATGAACGCTATTTCCACTCCACTCAAAGTCAACGGACTTAGACGTTTCAATCCTGAAGACTATTTTTATCCATGAGATCTAGATGAATCTCAGATCTATCTTCCATTCTACATCACCTCAAGGCTTTCATTTCCGCTTCACAGCCTTAAGGCTATTCGTTCCATTCTTCCACTGCCTCATGCTTAACACATGCTCGGCTGTGTACTTCACTTCCATTCTTGATCCATGAGGACAACACATGTAAGGCTATGTAGGGCCTAGGGTTATCTTAGATAGAGGCACCACATGTACAAACAGTAGAATAGTATATGAAGGCCAAAGCACCGCCCAGAGAACCTCAGTCAAGTTCTCTTGGGTTTCTCCCCTCAGAATCCCCACCAAGCGAGACTCCTCTTCCTTCATCTTTTCTCATAAGTCTAGTGCAAGTGCCCTAGAGTCCTTAACAATTCAAAGGGTGTTTCAGGGGCTGCACCCCTCCCACCTACGGGAGGCCTGTCTACGGCCAGTCATCCCTCCACCCATCTTCTCCCCGCAGTCAAGCAAGCATGAAACAAGATTTTCACACACTGCTGTAACACTGCATTGGAGTGTTTGGACTTTTGGAGGTTTGGAAAGGCCAATTCCCAGACGTCCTCGAATTATGGGTCTATTGGTCATGATTGGTCAGATGTCGACCCCTGCACATGGCGGCACTCCTGTATTTGCTACCATATTTGTACAGTACTACTGATCCTATATAATCGACCAAGCATTGGAGTAGATCTTAGAGTACATCCATCTTGAAGAACCGCTCGCGCGGAAGGTATGTCAAAACAGAACGCTTATATGGAAAGTCGAATATCTGCCATACATTGAGCCTCAGATACTAACCTTCACACTGGGAGACAGAAGGCTCACCGTCTGGATGTGCATGGAAGTATCTAAAGACACTTGTACGATAGCACCATTGTCAGCCTTCGGCTCTCCTGTCGAGTGTTCCGTCCTCGGGTCCGCTAGAAAGTTGTAGTGGTGGATCGAACGGAGCCAGGCTTGTGCTACGATGCAGGCATTTAGACCTTGTCTCCAAAAGTAATTCGGCGAAACCCACCTCTTTCCCAGCCCCTGAACCGCTCTTCTCCAACGAGTACGTGTATGCCTCTGTCCCATTCCTTTGCTCCCCCTGGAACATAAGCTGAAACATGGTTCTCCTGCGAGGATAGATCAGCACAAGCATCCAAATATGTGCGACTGTCCCACCTTGATATATACGCTTTCCAGATATCCCATGAGCTCACCATCCCAACTCATGATTATGGGTAACACAGCAGGGTCATCTAAAATTCCGCGCAGATACTGCCTATGTTGTTCGAGGGATCCCCGCTCATTCCATCCGCTATTCACGCGGTCGTCATTGTGCCATTTATGGAACGCTTCTAGGTGAGGAGTCACTTGACTGCCTTCACCAATGTCGAAGTAGGTAAATTCGAGTGATTGTTTCACCGTAGGACAGTATCGATGGTAAAGCAATTCACCGGGCATAGGCTTGGGTGGCCGCAGAGGATGCGCGGCGATAACGAGTGGCGTGCGAGTAAACGACTGAACTGATGGGAATGGCGAGGCGGCATGACGGGTCAAAGAGGTCGATGGGGGCAGCCAACCGCGCAGATGGTATCCATGCGTCCCGGCACCCTGCCAAAATGCAGCTCTTGATAGGAATAAATCGTCTGCCTCCACATTTTTGCTCAGTGCAGTCCTGCCGAGCCCCGAGCGGAGGATATAGGCACGAATGTCTGCGAGGCCATCAATCTCGGTAGAAAGTACGATTGGGATCGTTTCTTGTTCATGGTATCGAACGAACAAGGCATAGACAATTGCCCAGGTATCCTGTATCGTTATTCTGTGAGTGCTTGAGGGCCGAATTTCCAACACGGGGTAGCTGGGGACGTGGGTCGCAGTGTGTTCATGAGGGGTTCCGACGGAGGAAAGGAGTAAGGCTTTCGTACGACCCAGAGATTCGTAGGTGCAGACTAGGACATTGTCCACCAGAATCTCCGCTCTTTCAGAGCTGGTCGAGTGAAGCTGGACAATGTCTACCTTTGTCTTGTCAGGAAGGAAAAAGACGTCGGTAGAAGTATCGCTTGATGTGCGAGTTGCCAGGGCATTCTGCACGGCTTGTAAACGGTCTCTAGCAGTGCGAGACATGGTCGTGGTGACGGTGTGAAGGAACCAGCATCTAATCAGATAGAATAGAGTGGCTTACGTCAGCAGTGCAGACGGTTATCCTGCTCAAGACACAGCAAGAAAAAAAAAAGTCAACATCCAGAACGTCGCCAACATGCCACAAAACGGCTTAGTTCCAAACGGAAGCGTCACCCAGACACCCGCAGAGGTCTCGATACCCTCCATCGTCGGCATAAATTTCGGAAACTCGTATGCATCCATCGCTATATTCACAAAGGTCGGTCCAACCCTTGGCACCGTGTGTATTCGCGTTCGCCAACGTTGTCCGCGAGCTAGGAAGGTGTTGCAGAATGTATAGCCAATGAAGATGGTGAACGCCAGATCGCGTGTGCACTGGCATTCCACGGCGAAGAGATGGTACGAAAAGAGATGGCTGATCTCGCCTTGGCCTGACAATCATTCACGATCACAGTACATCGGAAACCAAGCGAAGCAACAACTCGTCAAAAACGCCCCAAATACCATCACAGGTTTCCGAAACCTCCTCGGAAAAAAGTATGTCGTGCAACACCGCGTCTCGTTATTCATTAGGGATAACATAACACGCAAAAATGGACAGATTTTCAGAGGTTCCGCAGGACAAGTTGTCCGTGTCTACCCCTGTTATTCAACATCCTTCCTTCCCTGACACACCTGCTTACAAAGTCAAAGTCTTACAACCCGCCCCGTCACCTTTGCCTGCCACCGCGACCAACACGCCTGCAGCCTCGCAGGTAGCCACACCTCGTTCGGAACCAGTGGAAGTAGAACGAATCATCACCGCCTCTGAAGTGACGACCATTTTTCTCGCTTCCCTCCGTCAGTCTGCAGAAGATTTCCTTGGGTGCAAGGTAGTGGGTGCTGTGGTTGCCGTGCCCTCCTGGTTCGATGCCGCCCAAAGAGAGGCACTCTCCAAGGCTGCAGACGATGCTGGGATTCACGTTCTCCAGCTACTTGATGATGCGGGTGCCATCGCCGTCTGCGACGCAGATAATGGAGACGGCATACTCAACGATCGAACGCAACTTATCGTCGATCTCGGTGCATCTTCGCTTGAACTATCCCTGCTATCCATCCGCGAAGGCCTCGCATACTCCTTGGCTACACTCTCAGACCCTACCATCGGTGGAGACGAGATCGATTCGAAACTGATCCGATTCTTCGCTAAAGAATTTACCAAGAAAACGAAGACACCGCTCACAGTCGCACCAGCGACGGAACCTCAGGATAAACGTGCTGAAGCGAAACTCCGGCTCGCAGTGGAACACACAAAACGTACGTTGAGCGCGAGCCCTGGCGCTGCCACCTGCTCTGTCGAGTCGCTCAAAGATGGCCTCGACTACACGGGATCGATCAATCGTCTCCGCTTCGACATGGAAGTGCGTGCCGTTTATGACAGGGTGTATGCCAAAGTCAAGGAATTGGCGGAGAGTGCAGAACTCGACCTCTACGATATCGATGAGATAGTGTACATCGGAGGGTCAGCCTCGCTCCCAGGCTTGGACGAATCTCTCTCCCAGGGGTTCGCTGAATCTGTCATCACCCCGTTCAAGGCGGGCACCGTGGTGGGTGGGGGTGTCGGTGATCCAACCACGATCCTTGCACGAGGATGCGCCTTGCAAGCTCACCTACTTGTATCACTTGCCCAAGAATCATCGGAAGAATTGTTGATCGCATTCGACAAGGAGAGCAGGATGACCAGCGTCGCTGCAACCAGTCGGACGATCGGCTTGCTCGTTCCCCAAGAAGACTCGACAGGGTCATTGGGAGGTATCTGGATACCTCTCGTTCTCAAAGAGACACCCCTCCCTTGCCGTAGAACGCTGACATTCGAGGTGGACGCTAGTGAGGCTGGTGCCAAGGCTGGTTTCGAGCTGTGGGAAGTGAAGGAAGGCGTGAAAATAGACCATGTAAAGCCACCGAAGCTCGAAGATGAGGAAGAGCCGGAAGAGGAGGAAGAGGAGGAAGAACTCGAGGAAGTGAAGGAAAAGACGCTGACCAAAGAAGCTTACTTGGCTTCGTTGTCACTGTCACCACAAAATCTCATCAAGGGTAAAGCGACAGTGCAAGTACAGGCAATCGTGTCCGACACTGGTGCTTTGGAAGTCAGTTTTAGAGAGGTCATAAAAGACGGTTTCGGAGATGCGGTCACAGCAACCATTGCAGCGCCATGATGGTAACCCCAGTTACTTTTTTATTTCGTTTCCCGCGTGTCTTACCGTCGTTCCTCCCCAGTCTTTAACTATGGGACAACAAAAATAGAGTCAACTCCAATTAACTCCACCGATATCCTCATTGAAATCCTGCATTTTGAGTAGAGTGCTTCGATTCCAGATGCCATGAAATATAACTTTGATATTCGCCTGACTTTGGTATTATCCCTGGTGTACCCTTCCTTGAGCGTCCACGCTTTAGATTCGAAGACGATGATAATGATGCTCTGTTTGTCCTCAAGTAGTTTCTCCCCTTCCACCAGGCTTCCCTTGTTGCTCATTACGAGTAGAAAATCATGTCTCACAAGACCACGTCGGCCGGTGCACATGTGGCGGGAACATAGGTCTTGATCGGCAAAAAACAATTCACCTCCACATACCGATCCAATGCAGTGAACGCCCCTACTCGCAGCTCGGGCGGTCTGCGGTTCCTATATTCAGAGCCCAGCGCGACCGCTTCGTCTTACGGTAACAGTGTGTCAAAATAACTTGCGGCGAACTGTCCATCCATGCGAATTAGGAAGGAGCTCAATGCCGACGGAACATGCAGGGTAAACCATGGGCAAATATAGTGCCTGCTACGCAAAAATCAGATGGCAGCAGAGCCAACGGATCCACAAATGGAGTGAGGTGCTCGCCCAAGGCCACACCGCTTTGACAAAAAACAAATGACAGGCAGTTTTATGTAAACGCGAGTCAGCATGACTTTGCCACCGGGCGAAGTTGACACTGACAATTCTCGGTTCACGATTGCTTTTTCGAGACCACCTCCGGCGTTCAAAATGAGCCCTCAGAGAGGGCGGGGCTGCTTAGACTCCCATGTTTGTCAGAGGATGAGGTAAATGGCGTCAATATGAAAATAGTTGAACCAGTAACAGGAACGAAGAAGGAACGAATGGTGAGGCTGACTAAATGACCGAGCTTTCCAGTACCCAGGGGTGAGGTCAATCTGTATATACTGAACCGTCGAATCGAGTCTCCTCGTGCCATCTTTAGATCATACAACTGGCCCAGATGCCCAAAACAAACTTCAATTTGCATGCGCTTGTCAAAGCGACCCTAAAACGCAGGGTTCACGGTACCCCTGTACCTCGAAATTGCTTTTTCGAGATCAGTGAACTTCCCGAGCAAGTGAAGAAGGTATCCGCACAAGGCTATTCAAGTTGGAGTTTGCGGTACGTGAGTAAGTTGCAACAACCTTCCGGATCTGTGGCTACAACTTCACGGTTAGGTAACAAATCTTCATTCCCACCTTTTCAAATCTCGGGCGTGACCGACATCTTTCTCAGTACATCGAAAGGAGGGGAGGATTACTGAGACCGTTGTCCCCTGGTGTCCTTCCGCGGGAGGGTCCTTCCTTGCGAACGAGCTGCCTTTTTGGTCATCATCGGAGCTAGTCTCATTCAAGGAGTTCAAGGTGAGCAGCTGCAAGTCGGCCATCGGTCTACTTGTACCCAAAGGAAACGCTATGGGGCCCCCAGAATCAAAAGTGAAATCTCGTCGATCCGGGCCCTAGCAGAACAACCCCACGGAAATTTGATTTCAGGCTGTGGGAGGCAGCAACCTGAAGATAGATTATGTGAATCCTGCGCTGAGGTGTCATGAAGATGATCATCGAGCATAGCACGTATTTTCCGTGGCATGCAAGGGTCTTTCCATATCGGTCGGGAATACGGGCTGTGAGTCTTTGCACCAAGGTTTCAGGGTACCGACTTTGTTTACTGCGCCTGACCCGAGATGAGGAGTCTCCCACTGCGGAGATCAATCTTTCCTGTAACAAACCTGCCAAGTATATAGGCCGCAGCAGGGAGGTGTCACTTGATATGGGCGGGAGAAAATAAAATGTAGCTGGACAAGGTCTTTAATCGTGCGTACATGTTCTCATGCACCGTGAATCGCGTGACTACATATAATGTTGGGCCTGAGGCCTGAGGGTCTGAAAGCACACTTGGTGGCACGGACAACAGGGATGCTTGGCGACAACGATTCTTTGAGTTGCCGCTGAAAGGTTCACTCAAAGTGACTGAAATTACGAGGGACGATCAACATAGAGAAACTGCCACATTCCCATGGTGGCCGGTCGGTCGCGAATGTCGTATACCTGCGGAGCTGGTGGCAGTGAACAGTCAAAAAAAACGATGTGGAAAGGCGAATTAGATAGTAACCGGACTCCTCACCATCAGAGAGTTTTCCCCACCGACCTGAAATACTTTGTCGCCACTTGAAGTATAGCATAGCTGGTGGTGAGTTCAAGTGGTGGGACGTCACCAAGAGGGCGGGGGGTTAAAAACTAGCTCATATTTTCGGCGTAATGAATGGACCATAAAGGAAGGTGGAGGCGATTTCTGATCTCCACAGGAAGATATTGCAGTGGAATGAACGAAGACCCTGTATTATGAGATTCGGGCTTCAAATACAGTATGGGTTGAAGAAGGGGTCCTGATCAAGTTCAGTCCGAAAGTCGCAGGAGCACCGATACTCCCGTAGCTGGCTCTGAAATATAGCCGAGGGGACCTAGAAAAGAACTTGTCCGACGGAGGTTATAAACCTCGGTGAACAATGGAAAGACCGTATGACATGATACATGTGTGAGTACCAGGTTGCTATCGACACGTCTGCCGTTAGTTTGTTTGATTGATCCGTTGATGATCCACACACACCCTGAAACAATTGACTTCGTTGATCGGATTTTTATCCTGAGGGGCGAGCCGTCCGCGTCATAGCTGGTGTGCCCGAACCCAGGATCGGGAGCCTGCACCTGGGATTTACGGAAATTAAGTGACAGCCTCCTGGATGGTATAAATCCTTGTTACAAGGGTGCCTCCCAAGGATCAGCCACACATTCCCAAGATGCCCGCCCAGATAATTCACCCACAAGAAGCCAACGGCAAGACCTTGGGGCATGTGTACGTCGTACTCTAAGTTTTCCTACACGAACTCGACCGAACCTTCCTCCTTCGTGCTCACTAGCAATCTCATGGTAATGTCTTCCTTGCGCTGACCGCCGCTGAGATGGTTAAACGAGATCACAGGTGGACACTTTGATAGCTAATGCTAACATCGAGGAGTAAGTTTTTTTTTTGACACCCGGACGACGCCACGCATACTCATACCCTCGACACGAACAGTCTGCGCGCTATTGCCAGGAACTTATTAGTAACTGGTCCTCCTAGTCTGGCTGCCTCATTCACGGCAGCCGCTCGCTCTCAACTCCGCCAGGCCAGTGCAAAACGGATAGAAACTGCGAATGGGCTATTCGCTACTGGTATAGATGGCGTCCACGCTATTCCCACCCTTGGACTAGACAACGTCCTCGCTCGTGCCCGCTCGTTGTATGGAGCTGGAATGGGGTTCGCCGGTCTCAGCATCCTCTCATCCGTGGTGAAAGCGACAGTAGGACTAAGGTGGGAACAAGAGGGAGCTATGGCAGATATCTTGGCGGTCATCGATACGGATGTCACCCAAGCCATCCAGGTGAAGTTGGAAACACGATCAGGTCGATAAATATACTCATCGAGGTCCTAGAGTTGCAAGGAAGAATTGGACGGAGGGCGTGTGAAAGACATCGCCGCAGCACGGGAGATGATAGGTAGACTGTGGACCTGTGTGGAAGAAAGTTGCAGGGACGTAGCAATCTGGGGCGGAGAATTTCCATTCGAAAGAGCCGCCGATAGTATCGAGTGCTGGAGAGTCTGACGACTGAGGCGTTTCGTGGATCGGTGTTTATCGGGACCATAAATTATGATGAATGTATGATATTCCGGCCGACGATCGCAAGTGACATGTGCCTACTGACATACCTACCCAAAATGCCTAGAATAGATGTGTTTCGTCGGTGACCATATAAGACAGCGAGGACCACAGCAAGTAAGGGACGCGTGGAAACTAGCCTAAAACTTGATAGGCTCGCGTGCAACTCCGCAAACACTGGTATGTAGTTGATGAGAAAAACTCAACTCACAGAGAATATTCTATGCGATTTAGTTTTTCGTTTGATAATACAGACCAAAAATATCAAAGGGAGGAAGGTCGATCGAGTGGCGTGTGTCCCGTTCTCGGGGGAACAAGTTGGTGCTGTTTTGGGGGGACTACGTTAACGTTATGCCAGCTAAGTAATAGCCGAGTGTGCCACACCGCGGATGAATGATCAGGGGAGGCAGGGCGGTGAAGTTGCACGAACGGTGGGCCCAGATATCGTGCGGTTCTAGTAAATTGTTTTTTTCTGCGATTCCGCGGAGCAAACGGCTCGCAGTCCCGCACTCGAGCCCCACAATAGATATTCCGAACCTTGAGAGCCTATGATAACTAGGTATTCGTGTGAAAGCCCCAAGTACGCATGTGGTCATCATCTCTCAATGGTTGTAGAATGGTCATTCCCCGATATCTTCATTCCAGTCCTGCATAAACCATAAAGCGTCGACTTTAGTCGTGTGATGTGATACTACTCTGCGATTTGCCTACCTCGGGCTTCTCCTTGATATACTGGCTCATTAGTGCTTTACATTCCGGATCATCCAAGACGATGACCTCGACGCCATTCATCTTCAGCAGCTCCTCCCCACCTATCCAGTTCGCGTTCTCCCCAATCACCACGCGAGGAATCTTGTAGAGCAAGATGGCGCCGGTACACATGTTGCAGGGGCTGTCAGAACCGGGCGGTCACCGAGTAAGATGATACGAGACGCCTTAAACTATAACATCGCCTCTCGTACCTTAGCGTCGTGTACTGTGTGACCGTTAGTCTAACCTGACCCAGTTTCGATACGTTCGTATGAAGATCCTACCATGGTCGAGTTCTTGTACACATCCGCCCTTTGCCGGCCCGCGTCCTCGAGGGCAGCGATCTCGGCGTGCAACGTAGGTGAGGACTTCTGAATACGCTGATTGTGAGAACACCCGAGGACGGCTGCGTTGGCTGCGTCGCGCAAAGTGCCGTGGTAGACAAGCGCAGCGCCGATAGGCACACCACCTTCCTGGTAACTCTTGCGCGCCTTGGCGAGCGCGGTCGCGAGACCCATCTTATCGATGTCCGTTGTGGTCATGATACGTGCAAGAAACTGCGAGAGAGCACTGGGACTATATCCGTCACTGGATTTCTCATACGCGTTCTGAAGAACCCCCACAACGGAACTATATAAAGCATCAGTGATCATGGCCTTGCAGAATCGTGAGAGGCTCCAAAAAGAAAACTGACTGCTCTGAGCAAGGCTCGAACTTGCGACCTCAGGATTGCCCAGGAACTCTACCTGGTCATACAGACGTATGAGACCTGCGCTCTAGCCAACTGAGCCATCAGAGCTGTAGACGTGGGGAAATGGGATAATCTGACAATCAGTTATAATTATCCCTCCTGGATTTTGTAGAGCGGACTCTGAATACTGCTCTACTCACATGCATCAATGGTGTTGTCCTCAAACCCAGCTCCTGCAGAAACCACTCCCCTACTCAATGACCTCAGTCCAACTGGCAAGTCGAGTAAGGGTTCACGCGGCCTAAAACAATATAGGTTTTCACAAACAACACTTCTTATCCCGGCTGTGTTCACAACGACACTGGCGTCTGTGATACCAAAAACTGTCTTGTTTGAAATTCTACAACGAATTTCCTGTGCGCATCCGAACATACCACACGGTAATTCACCCTCCTTTAGCAGGTGATCAGTGAATAGTGAATACTGTGGTATAGATGACATGGTGCAGTGTTCCTCGACTGCCGTCGCGACAGTTGGTGTCATGGAAGGCATTACATGTGTGTACTATGTGTACACGCCCAGTGATTATCACGGCTACTTACAATCATCACAGCGATAGCCGCGTGTTGTATCTTGAACCACATTTCATCGCACTATGGGAGGAAACCTGCCTTCATTTCCCTTTTAGTATTCGGGATAATGGGCAGTTGTCTGACACTGGGATCGCAGTATATGTTAGGTTGGATTTCAGGCTTGGTCTTTTTCATTGGGATGCTATTTGAATGCCTCTCCGGCATTCTGCCCTGTGCCTATGTTATGAGCATGTATGTCATCGACATATGCGGTCCAGAAAACAGGTATATTTCGAAGACTTGCGTCCTTCCTGAAGTATCTGATCGTCCCTTCAAGAACTTCCATGCTGAGTAAGATATCAGCTTGGGCTGCACTAGGTCTGGGTCTCAGCTGAATATTGCGCGCCTATTCTCATCGAATTGCCTTCATAGGCAGTTGTGTGTCGTTTGCTCTTGGAAGGCCCATTGGATCAGAAACACGCAACACTCTATTTCCACTCTATGTTTCAGCAGAACTGTTTATTGTCACATTCATTTACGCTCTTTCCGTTCTTCCCGAGTCTTCATCACAGAAGAAAGGAAACGCGCCACGCCGCATACAACAGGAACCTTCATCATCCTTGTTTAGCTTCAGGCTATTGAAGGTGTTATTGCCAACTCGTAGAACGGATGGGACGCGAAATTGGCGACTCGTTTGTTGTGCAGCGCACACCTTCATGTTCACGGCCAGCAATGGCTCCTTGTCAACCGCTTGGCTGGTGCTCGCTGCATCAGGGTACGGTCTTACCCCCGTGGATGTAAGTGCTCGCCCATACACTTCCGGCTGCAATTAATGTGTTCATGTTTACTTGGTCTCGTCTTCTTCAAGACTGTTCTTTTTCTCGGTGTCATTACTGCTACCGGAACAGCCATGTTGATGTTCTTTGTTCCACTACTTATTCGCTCGTTGCGTCCATACTACAGTCGGAAGACTGCGTTTCGGTCTGCAGAAGAAGGGATCAACCGTGGTGAGGAACCGGGGCCGGGGACCTCAGACCAATTGAACGTTCACTTGGCTTTCGTGTCATGTGTCATTACGGCCACCTTCTTCTTGATAGTCCTAGTATCTAAGACAAGGCTTGCCTGGATCATCTGTAAGCATTCATCAATGGTCTTTTTTACTTGTCTTTTCGCTGATTCGATAATAGCTGGCATTTGCCTGGGACTGTCGTTCATGCACATTCCCACCATCCTTAGCCTAGTCTCCGGATCAGTTGAGCCACTAAAACAAGGTTAGCATTTACTGCTACCTACCAAGAATTGGCATTGAAATCAGAGCGCTAATAGGCGAGGCATTGGCGGCGATTCAAATGGTCGCCAGTGGAGGCACTGTGTTGTCATCAATCCTCATGTACAAGATTGCCACTGTGACGGTCGATACTGCGTCTCTCCTCTTGTTCTATGTTCACTTGGTGAGGACGTTGGCCACTGGATTGTTTCTGCCACTCTACTGACTCTCTCTCTGGATGTACAGGGTGTTCTGATTAGCGGAGGGTTGCTATTCCTCATTAGAGATGCCGATCGATACCGAGCAAGGCTAACCTAAAATGAAACGCCCGTGTACAATAGCCCGTCATAGTTGTGTCATCGCTTTCTCGTCAGATATCCTCTCCTGAGCCCGAATCACCAGGCAGCGACGAAAAAAAAAAACTAAACCCGTAACTCACTCCTCACATCGGCGAGTGCTTTAACTTGAACGGGTCGATTGTCGAAAAACCGGTATGTGAACTGAAGTCCTTGCCGCTGATAGCGTACCATGTACACGCCAATGCAGATGCCACTCCTGTGGGAAGAGACCGCGCCCTTGTTCTTGGGTCTTGACCGGCAAGGTGTCTACGCGACAATCTGCATCAGTGTCTTCAGGCTCCATGATTTTTCGTGCGTCTTGTCCCATAGCATCGACGATAACGTTATCCAGCTCGAGTGGGCCGAATGGTGGAACTAGTCAAAGATGTGAGGACTCGATGGGTGAATATTGCCATATTGCCATGATGACTTTACCTTGAACAAATGGGACGGATCTAGCTGGTTGTAAGCAATGTTAAAACTGAATCTAACTGGGCTGGATTGGTCTTCTTTGGACTGCGCGTCGTGATTCCTGGGATGTTCTTTCGTTATTCGTACTAAACGCCCCAGAGACGTTGATGAGGGTAGCGTGGCTGATCGAAGGAGCAATCAGCGAACGTCTTGGTGGCTGAAGTAAAAAGTAAATCGATGTAGAATAGATTACGAGGTCCAAACGCGACATTACAACGCTAGCATCTACAGTAGTCTACTTTCCCAGAACACAGTCATCACCCAGTAAATCCCAAAGATCCCAAAGTATCCTAAGGTATGTCCTCAACGAAAATGGGGTCTACATCCTTCCAAGGTCCCTTCCCGCCCTCCCTCCATACTCTCTCCCGTTCCACCCAGTACTCGAGTTCATTACCTGAGCGACTAGGCGTCCACACGCGCTCGCCCGTATCACCATCTGTCTCCGCGATAAACCATCTTGGTCGATGAGGTGGTAGTCTGCCATCCTCTCGCGCGCGTCTTGTCACGCGCTGCTTCTCCTCTTGCATCTGCTTCAGATCATTTGCACGCTCGTACTTGCCCGTCTCGAATGCGCGCTGATCGGGACGGAGACGACAGTCGGTAGGACATAAGAACGGTTTGAGTGTGTCCTCGGGGCAGTCGTTGAGAGTGATGGCGAATGGAGTAAGGTTGCAAGGCGCCGGAGGTTTGTCAGAGTTTCTCCATAGTAGGATATATTCTGCCATATAGTTCGGGGACGTGGGGCCGCTGACCGTCGCGTCAGGATGCAAATATCCACTACCAGTGCCGACAGCGCGACAGATGAGTTGACTGTTCCAACGACCTGCGATTTCATAGGTAATCTCGCCGTCTGAATTGCGAACGGATCCCGAGATTTCAAACGCATCCTTGCCTCTCCACCCTCGGGGTTTGAATGTTAGGATGCATTGGTCTCCAGTACGATGGTTCGTGACCTAGGCTCATTTAATATTAGTGAAACTCGGCACAAAACCGTGTTGGGCACTGACGATCATGTCACCATAATGGTCAATGGTAGGAGACCCGAGGATGAAACCAGAAACGTTCGTGGTGACCTTTTTCCACGAGAAGTGTTCTACTACCTTTCCCTTGCCGCCAACAGTCGTTGCTTTAGGGTAACTTGGTGCCCATTCTTCGGGCAACAAAATTTCTGCGTGCGCAACGCCAGTGGGTCGAATCTCAAAGGACTTGCCCATGAACCTGTTTTGGGCATCAACCTATGGACCGATCAGCCTTGTTCTATCTGCGTAGTGGCACAGGTCATACCTCGCCGAAATAATGCCAATTGGGCGATTCAGCCCAACAAGCAGAAATCGGTGGGTGATGGCTAACTTGCTCGGACACATATCGGTATTCTTTGTCTAATCTCACGTATTCAAATGTTTCACTCTCAAGAATATGTGAGTTAATGTTCAGTGGAGGGACCAGAAATTACTCGCTCACAAGCATAGGATTAAATGGCTTTGCTATACGCCCGATAGTCGACGAATAATTAGACATCGCAAAGGCGGCGACGAATGCTATTCGTCGATGAGGGTCCCTCTGTTGGACGGCCACATCGACTACCGTCGGAGGCATTAGTGAATCATGACAATAACCAGCCAGGACACTCACGGCACTCGGAAAACTCCATGTCTTCGGCCTACAAGCGGAGTGAGCACGAAACGCACAGGATTGCGACCACCTACCATTCGTTGCAGCATACTTGTAGGCTCATTGAAAAATACAGGGAAACTAATCTTCGTCAAATCCTTCCCGATGCTGTGCTTCAACACAGACCAAAGACTGGTCGATGGCCTATCATCCTTCCCGATGGGTAACTCTGTCCTCAGATGTTTGTATCCCAAGAAGGGCTCCAAGTCAATGGCAAGAGGTAATGATGTTGTAGAGTGTATGGGGCTGGTAAGAAGCTCGCTGACGACGAGGTTGGGGAGATTACCCGACTCTATGGCATCGAAAAATTCGTCTTCTTCGTCGGTGTCATGGAAGTCTTCAATTCCGCTCGCCGTGATTGGATATGATAGCGCGAGCTCCGATACCCGACGTTGAGTAGGAGTTAGCACTACTGGCGACATGGGCCCGTCGTGAGGAGGGACAGGGGTCAATGAAACGGAAGGAGTTTCCTCAGCAGTGAAATAAGTAGAAGCTTGTGCGGAAGCCACGGCGGATGACGTGGGGGCTAAGGAAAGGGGGCGTCGCCTTACGGTCGCAAGACCGGCATCTTGCATTGCTCCATCAAAGAACCTGCTTCCGCGTTTGCGAGAGCGGGCTCGAAGCTCTTTCTCGAGTGCTTCTCCTTCACGAACCACCGTTTGCAGACTTTCTTCCCACACGGTTTGCCGATCGCGCTCCCGCTGGAGTTGTGACCTCCACCACTCTTCCCGTTCCTTGGCCATCTGTAGGTACTCGTTGATCATAGACTGGACTGTGGTGAAAGACTCCTTTAGAGCCTCTCGAAGCTCGTGGGTACGCAGGGTGGCGTCTGACGGTAAGGGTAACCCCGCGAGGAGTTGGTCGGTGAGATCCATTTGCGCAGCTAGTGAAGTCCCCTGCAAATCGAAAGTACTGGCGTAGGGGGGCTGGTTCTGCGTGGTTTCTGAAGTTGCCGAACTGTCGTGTCGATTCGCGGCGTCGTCAACGTCAGCCTCGTCAGGGGCTTGAATGCCGTCCTTGGATGTGTGACGGGCTATAGGAGCGTCCTCTTCCGTTGAGTCTATGAAAGACGCCTGGTCTCCCCGCAAACTGTACGACCCTAGTTCCCTCATTGCAGATACCCCCGACTGAAAGCTTGACCGATTCTTTGTCGGTCGCAGAGCGCTCTTGTCGCTCTCCGTACTACGTCGGGCCCCAAGACCCTTCTCCGCATCGCGCCGGTACCATTCCATGCTCCTCGTGATTGCCTGTGTCCACCGTGCAGCTTCAACGGGGTGATTGGCCCGTATGTACCATCTCTGAGCCCCTGCTGTCTGTCCGCGCGCCGGTGTAGAGTAAACTTCAAAACGGGTCTTGTCAGTGCCAGTGCCAGTTTTAAGGGCTGCTGTCTTCGTCGAAATTGCACCTCTGCTGGCAATCTCCTCCTCTTCTTGATGTCTATAATCTACGAAAATCCATGTCAAAATTGTTTCATCGTAACAGGTCACCCGTACGAACATGATAGAACGCCATCTTTGAGGACAAACCATCGAGTGTTATACCCTTTGGCAACATTTGTGTACTTGTTCAAGTACCCTTTCAAGACTGGAGGCTCAGAGGCCGGGACATCAATCAAGGACTGGTCGTGATTTGCGACTGTAGTCCTTCAGTGGGCTGTCTGAAGTGTTGAAAGTAGAGACTTACATTGACGTAAGAATACCCGCACGCGATCATCTTTACCTAGTCCATCGTATGCCATCTTTCCTCTGCGATCTCGCACGAATACATCTGCTCCGGCACGTACTACAAGCTCGATGAACCGCAAGTCTTTTCGACGTGCTGCCTCGTGTAAAAGTGGGGTCCCGGTAGTATCGTCGAGATAAGAAAGATCGATCCCCTTCACGCGAGGTGATTCCAACAGCGAAATGAGTGCTTGACTTGGTTGTGCCTTGAGAGAAGAGAGTGCATATGAGTGTAGCAACGACCTATATGATGCACTCAGGAAGGATCGCGAATCTGGATAACATGAGGACGATATAATGAACCAAATAAGTCTGGCTTACCCTGTAAGACTTGAATAACATCCTTTCCTTTGGCAACGTCCTTACATGTACGACCTTGGCTATCGCGGAGCGTATCGTCTATCCCCGGTTGATCGAGAAGAAGTGACAGGATTTCGGCACGCCCAAGCGACGCTGCAAGGTGAAGGGCAGTCGTACCGCTTCCGGGTGGGTGTACGCCATTCGGTAAAATAGCCCTGTAAGATAGGAGGAGCTGTATGGTTTCCGCTGTGGCGGAATTCATTGGAGTGAAGAAGGGCTCAGAGCACAAAGTACATACCGTTGGCGCAGCGGATGGCAAGGTGTAAGGCAGCAGCACCTGTGTTTAGGTCACCATCAATCGAGCCCTGTCTCTCCTTGCCGATTTCGATCAAAAATGGATGTATAAGGGCGGGATCGCCTAGTAGAGATGTTGCGTCAGCACCCAGGCGTTTTCCATGCCATGTGACCGCATACCACTCCTGAGAGCTGAGAGTAGCTTAACTTGCCGCAAAGGCTCTACGGAGCCTGAAAGAGCTCCACGGTCAGCTCGAACGTTGATCAAACCCGAAGACCCAGGCCCAATACCTGATGTCTGCACGCTAAGGACAGAAGGACTGTCGTGCAGAGACATGACAATTGCCAAGTCTCGACGTAATGGCGACTACTGTCTCGTTAGTTTTTCTGAGTGGGTCGGCGGTCGAGTTTTAGTTCCTTCTTGTGGTCGGCGTTCTGGTCAACGTACAGTACGAGGGCCACGCATCGATATTAGCACGTGACCCCTAGTGGAATCCCAACAACACAAGTTGGGCGGTGCCAGGTCATCCTAGTACTGCCACTACATTCCTAATAAAATTGCAAGCCGACTTTCCTGAGATATCCACTGATACAATAGAGAGACGGACTCATATCATGAACTCGACATGGCAGCACCGGCCCGCATCTCTCGTCCCTTGGCGTGGGAGGCGTCAAAGTACTGTCCCTAGCCTCTTGTCACGAGGACTTGAGCTTTCCTTATTATTTAAAGAGATGGGACCATCTCCGTGTACTTTCGCAGCTTCGCTATTGACTCAACATGAACCCAGAGGACGACGCTACAGAGAAGAAATCGCCATTTGCCGTAGAGGTTGAATCCGCAACAATTGGCGGTGTCTCAGAATTTGCGCATCTCGCCCCGCTCAGCCGCAAATTGAAGAATCGTCATGTGGCTATGATAAGGTAAGTGCGACAATTTCCCATCAATGCACTTGTCAACGTCCCTAGCCTTGGCGGGGTTATCGGTACTGGATTGTTTCTTGGAACTGCCACCGCCTTGACGAGCGGTGGTCCCGTTGGGATGTTACTGGGCTATATCTTTGTTGGAACAATATGTTACTCCGTCATGGTGAACTTCGTTACCAAAAAAGCGGCACCCAAGGCTTACATATTGACAGATTTCTGTTGGTGAAATGATTGCATATCTCCCCGTGGCGGGTGGTCATATCAAGCTGGCCGAACGCTTCGTTGATCCCGCTTTCGCCTTTGCACTGGGCTGGAATTTATGGTACAACTGGACGGTATTATCAACTTTATCTACACTATCAATCTCCTGTTGATTTCCTGATATGCAGCTGACATTACCTGGTTTGTTTGACCGTTATACATCCATTGTTCATTTCCTTGACGGTTCTTTAGCTGAATTGTCCGCTGCCGCAACCATTATCGACTTTTGGGACCACAAGGTCAATAATGCTGTCTGGATCACAATGTGTCTGGTGGTCGTTGTCACCATCAACGTCTTTGGGGTCGGTAAGTGCCTCTCTCAGATCTCACAGCATTATCCTGAGGACACTTAGGGGCGTACGGAGAAGCTGAGTTCTGGTTCTGGTATGACAACTGATCTCAGATTGGATTGTCTTTAAATTGTTTTATCCAGTTCCATTAAAGTGATCACCATCACTGGAATGATTGTTCTGGGCATCATTCTTGATCTGGGTGGAGGCCCCAATCACGACCGTGTCGGTTTCCGGTACTGGAAGGATCCGGGACCTTTTGTCAATTTTGATGGTATACAAGGTTTAAAGGGGCATTTCCTTGGTTGGTCCCGTGTCGTCACCCAAGCAGCATTTTCGTATGTGGGCGCGGAGGTAGTTGCTGTACGTCCCATTGTTCCTTCCATGGTCAGTTTTGATGATCCTTGTCGTGTGGACGATAGATGGCAGCTGCAGAAGCCGAGAATCCTCGTCGCAACGTTCCAAAAGCAGTCCGACGGATATACTTCCGCCTTCTCGTGTTCCATATTGGTGGCGTATTTGTTATCGGATTACTCGTACCATCAAATGACCCTTT
>JBBPMD010000267.1:0-33984 GCA_038090095.1 Zangia roseola
AAAAGAAAAGAGGCAAAGGTTGAGTTTAAATAATAGGTACTGTATAGTACTTACAAATTTTTTCTCACACCTTCGGTTAAATTTTACATTTCCCACACATGTTTTATGATCATTGATGTTATTCATGGTAATAATAGATAGTCATGATAACATTGAATACAAAATGATATTGAAATATCATTTTGTGTCTGTATTAGTACTGACTGACCAGTAATTGCCATGTATTATTAGTTATGCCATTTGTGTTGCCAGTCTTGTCAACCTTTATCAACCTTTATCATTTTTTTGCATAATGACAATATTATGATAAGAAATGTTAATCTGTACATCATGTTGAAATCAAGATTGTCATATGTTGATCATGTTTAAAATGTCTTCCATCACTTATATACCTCTGCCTACTCAATAACATTATGACACAAAAATAATAATGCTATATAAAGAATTATTTATTCATTAACAGAATGATAATCATATATCATATTTGTCTACAAATATCAGCACCTCCCCAATTTCCTGATGCCCACGTTTGTTTAGTGAGGCCTCCAGGCCTATGTAGCTGTTTCTGATGTGCTTTGTCGTTTTGGGCGACTAGGGCATGTGGGTTGGCATCTCATGGGTACAGTTACAGTGGTTGCATTTCAGTCAATAGTAGGTGTACAGGTGCGCCTTTCGCAGCGGGAGTGGGGATTACTTTTAAGGTTTGTTGTGCGTTATTTGGTGGGGGTAAGTATGGGTTTATGGGGGTGTGGTTCGAGGGTTGTTTTATAGTGGTACATGTGGCTAGATGGTGTCTATCACATCCAGTTGGATGCAACCCTCCCAAGCTGTTGCCTGGTCCCATTGGGTAGACTCCCCATGGTAGTGGTGCGAGTCTGAGGTGCCCTCTTGGGGCACACCACCTGTGAGGGTTCATCGCGAGGCTACAGGCTCTAGGGCCCGTTGTGCGTGGCAATGGTGAAAATTCCCTACTACCGTATGCCAGCCTGAACCGTGGGAAAAACCCAGGCAGGTGGTGGTACAGGTTCAAGGTGCGCCCTCGAACGAGTCTTGAATCAACGATTCCCCATAGCACCGTGAACCTGGGCCACTATCAATCATTTGACCTTTGCCAACTTTCACAACGGCGGGAACTCATGGAAAGTATGACCTTTTCCCAAGTCAATGAATCTCCCAGTCACTGCACCATTGCAAATCAACGCGGAACTGCCTTCGCGCAGTAGATGGTTCTCGCGAAACAGTCACCGCGTAGAGTACGCGTCATACGATCCAACTTATTCCTTACAAGTTCCAAGATCGCACAGAGCCCTCCTCCCGACAAGACGCTGATGTCGCCATCTCGGTGAGGTCCTGAATCACAGTCCCGGTCGCGCGTTGTTACTGACTAGCATCGTGCTGAGTCTGTCTGGACCGATGTCCCCCGGTCGCGCCGTCGTCTCCCTCTGATTCACCAAGCCGGTCGCCACGAGGCTTTCGAGGAGAATAAAAAGCTCCCTTTGGCTGTCAATGTAATGAAGAGTACCCTGCAAGTCATATGTCGCCGTCACATCAAAGCAGACCTTTTTCACTAACGAACAGGAGCTTCTTTTTGCTGCGTCGGCTGCCGTTGCGCAGACCCAGAGAGGGATCAAGAGGAAAGTCGGCTTTGTGTGTGCGTCGGACGAGTTCAACGGGCCAGATCAGGGGCAAGGTCGGGAGGCACTGCGAGAGAGGCAAACCTCGACTTGATAAACGAACGATTTTGTACTCGATTTTGTAGCATGCTTCGGATCGAGTTTTTCAGTCACTCTTACCCTCGAGGTGGCTGCAGGTAGACCACTACGAGAGGAGAGTGGAATGTAATTCCGATAAGCACAGCACGAAAAACAGTCTCGCTACAACTCAGTGAGTCAGAACAGATATTACTCACTCCCACTCCGACTCCTCGCTGCCCTCGTTCTCCTCTTCTTCCTCTTCTTCGTCCTCTTCTTCGTCCTCTTCAGCATCGGCTGCTCCTGTATTGCTAGCATTGCCAGAAACAACATCATAACTGCCCTCACTGCTTTCTCTAGGACTCTGCGGGTGCGACGACGGTAGCGATACGACATCCGACGCAGAGGTCGTCCTGGGAGGCATGAGCGTGCGCCGCGATGACCCCAGTGCGTCTGCCGCTTCCTTGGGGTCACGAGCAGAGACAGATTCGTCCTCGTCATCCTCCCAGCTGAAATCGTCTTCATTCTCTGCAGTTGCTGTTCCAGGGTATATTAGAAATGCCATTTCAAAGTCATACGCAGTACAATTACCTTGCAATAATGCTTTCCGTCTGATCTCCTCTGCTTCGATTTGGTGTACTCGGAAAAAGTATCTCACCCAGAAGACTTCTTCAGCCATGAAGGATGGTACTGGTGGCGAGAATGAAGTTGTCATTTATCGATATCATCTCTTGAAATGAAAATGAAATGTCATACCAAGTGCATCGAATGTCGCCTGCAACACCGCACCGTCCAAAGGATCGGATAGTGCCGCTACAACGCGTTCCCCCCACACCTTGCTGCCGAACCCTTTCCCGCTCGCTTCACTGGCGTCCGCCCACGCCAGATAAGCCTCCCCGGATGTATCCACAGCAGGATCGACCTTGATAATCTCAGGATTACTCCTCAACTGTTTCAACAGAGACTCGGCGCGCGTCGCCACCCTTCGCACGTCCTCCGACACACGGCCAGAAGCAGGCGCACCGTCCACCTCCTTATTCTTCCCTTTCCCCGCCGCCAGCGCATCCGTCCCGGCAGCCAACCCAGGCAACATCCAAATATCCGCCCCATCCCAAGCAACAGGCACATCCCCTGGCCCTCCCTCCTCCGGCGGAACCACCTTGACAGCCTCCCGAAGCACATCCCCAGCCTCTTTCATCGCCTCACGCAGCAGCGCCTCGCTCTTATGCACGTACTCCCCCGCCTGAGCTCGCGTGACACCCTGCACGCGGTAAAACTCGGTCGAGAGCGTGTTCCCCAACTGTGCGAGGTCGATATGCTGCGCGTTCTTGATGCTGTCAGGAAGCTGTGCCTGAACGGCCGACACGATGTTGGGCGGGATCGAGGACTGGAGACGCGCGAAAAAAGTGACGGTGTCAGATGAGGACGACGACGACGCGGTGGCATCGGTGCCGGGTTCGGTGTGAGGCGGCGTATGGATCGCGATGGGCGTGGCCGCCGATTCGTCGGCATCGCTCACAGACTCTTCCTCGCCGTCTTCTGATTCTGTCTGTGCGTCCGCGTCAGATGGGTGGGGTGGGGTGTCCGCAGTAGTTAGTTTCTCGATTTCGTGTTGGGCTTGGGTGACGACCTGACCCAGGTCCCGTCGCGCAGTCGCGATCGCGGCTTCGCTCTATGACCGACAGCTAATCTTGGGGCATGGTTGAAATGACGACAATTTAGGGCATACCTGTTTCCTAAACCCTCCCCAGAAACGTCCTAGCTGACCAATGACCTGGGAGACCTCTTCGTTGAGGCTTTGCTCGGGCTGTCGCTCACCAGGTGTGCTCGAACCCGTCCCTGTTATGCCGTAGGTATCAAGAAAGTTCATAATGGTGTGGAAGACGGGGTATTGGTCACTGATGGTCACCACGATGCAATAACCCAAATCGGGCAAGACTTTAGATTGCCAGGCCAATTCGCATGAATCTCAGTCACCAACTATGTACCGACGTATTCGTACACCCATACTTCAGAAGTCGTAACAGAGATCAATTTAGGCAGTAACGGAAACCTTTTGCAGACGAGGAGTAGCATAGTCTTTAAACGAACTGGTCAAGTCCACGGGAGTGGTTTTTGGCAGCGTGAGCCGGTGAGCGCGACACTCAGCGAGGAAGTCCGTAAACATCTATATGCGTAGGTCAAACATTGCATCCACCACAGCTGGGAGGCACTCACCTCCATAGTGTCCAACGGGCCACCTGCACTCTCAGGGTGGAACTGTACACCCCAAACCTGTCGGCCAGAATCGGTAGTCGATTTGATGCCCTCAACCGACGAATCATTACAGTTGATGAAGAACGGTTCCCATCCCGCTGGGAAGGGATCAGTCAACTTGAGCGCGTATTGGTGGTTTTGGCTGGGGGACACCAGTCAGTAAATCCATGAGTAGTAATCACAAAAATCACAGTACCTCGTCACATAGACGCGACCAGCTTTGATGGATCCCGAGGATGCCAAAGCGAGAACAGGCTGGTTGTGTCCACGGTTACCAAAAGTCATACGGTAAGCTTCCAGACCAGCGGCCATGCCAATAATCTGGTGTCCCATACAAATACCAAAGACGGGCTTGTTCCACTCCTGAAGAGTCTTCCGGAGGCTCAAAGCCGCATTCATGCAATGCCTAGGGTCACCAGGCCCGTTGGTCAGGAAGAGACCGTCGTACTGGTCACGGACGGTATTGAAGTCAAAGTTCCAAGGGAGTACGGTCACTGCAGCGTTTCGACGAACAAGGGAGCGAAGGATGTTGGCCTTGGCACCAAAATCAAGAACGGCGATGCGGACATCACCATCGGGGTTGAGATGGTACGGAACTTTCGTGGAAACTTGGTCTACGAGGTTCTCGGTGGAAGGATCCCAGTACTGCTCAGGGGAAGGCGCAGGCGTCGAGGCGTCCACACCGATGGCAAGACGACCGAGGGTAGTACCCTGATCACGCAACAAACGCGTGATTTCACGAGTATCTACGCCAGTGATACCAGGGACGTTAAAACGGCGGCACCAAGAAGCGAGTGATTCGACTGCGGCATGGTGAGAAAATTTCTCCGCCACGTCGGCAACGACGACAGCGCTGCACTGAATACCCTCGGACTCCATTACGACGCCGACTTCCTGTGAGTTAACCGGGGTCTTGTTACACGGAACACCATAGTTTCCGATGAGTGGAGTGGTGAAGACAAGAATCTGACTCCGATAGGAAGGATCAGTCATCGACTCGGTGTCTGTAAATAGATCTCAATGGGGTTTCGTCGATTCTAACCAAGACAAACCTACAGGAGGTGATTGAGGTTGAGAAAACTGTCTCTCCAAAAGTACTCTTGGGCGCTCCAAAAGACCGACCATGGAAGGATTGACCAGTTTTAAGATGTAAGACGGCAGGTAAAGTGGCGTTTGGACCAGCATGGGTGGCAAAACTGCGAACCAACACTTTGTTTCGAATAAGAGTGCGAGCAATCATGATAGATTGTAGGATTTTGTGAAGGGCTTTAGAGACTCAGGAGAGAGAAGACGAGGTCAGAGATATAACTGCAAGGATGGTCAGAGCGCGAAGCACGGTCAAGGTATGTGTACGAACTCGTCGCGAGTGCTTTTGGTGAATATCATGTACGAGCTAGAGGCTCAGTGGACCCGGTTGCGACACGAGAAGTACGATGACTGAGCTGTGAAATTTGAGGGGCAGCCTGAGGGAAAAAGGTTTATAGCCTCGTGTCAGAATTTGCGATTGTTGTGTCTCTCGGATACTTATACAGAAACACGCCACAAAACCGTACGTATTACGAATCTACGAAGACATGCAATGAGTGATGTATAGTGTGCTGGAGAAAAAGCAAGACAAGTGATTAACTGATGAGGACCTTTTCGACAAAATAGACCCTATATCTTAGACAAGAATACTTTCTTCCTCTTCTTCGTCTCTAATACTGATCCTGCCTTTCGACCTTGAGGGATATGTGTCGATTGGTTAGCCTCATCTTCAGAGGATGACGAGGATGACGAGGAATCTTCGGCAGCGGCACGCTTCTTTGCCCTCCCGTTGGTCACATTTTTGTTGGTAGGCGTGGGGAGACTAGGAGAGTAGAGCGTCGCCTGGCTAGCCAGCTGGGATAGTGTACGATATGGAGCAGATTGCTTCGGCTTTTTCTTTGTCACCTCTGGTTCTTCTTCCGAATCTGTTAACTCCATCGGTTCTTTCCCATTCGGAAGCGTCCATGGGTTCGGCTTCTTGTGCTGGGAATACGGGAAAGAGACCTGACTCGGTGTGAGATCGAACAATCGTTGTTTCTCTTGGGAGCTGGCTGCCTGGTTGGTGCGGGGTTGATCTTTCATTCCGGGGCCCTTTGCCTCCGAATGGGGACTGGACAACAATTCGTCGAGCAACACAGGTGGTTCGTCCAGTTGAATAGAAGGCGACGACAGCGGGTCTCCAAGCGTTTCCCATTCGATCAAGGATGGCGTAGCAGCGATGCCCGCCCCGTCTCTGGCACCACTTTGCTTCGCTGGGATCTTGGCTGTTTTAGCCTTCGCCCTATGGTTCAGAAGCGAGACAGCCACCGGCGTAGTCGTGGTAGGGGCAAGGGAATTGAACCGAGGACTTTTTCGCGTAGTCACCGGTTCTTGGTTGTTAGGCGTCTTCATGTCCTTTCTGCGTGACTTGCGCATCGTTGACAAAGGCTCCTCCAGCGACAGCTGATCGAGAAGGACAGGACGTTCAGCTTCATCGTCTAGAACTTGGCCATGACGTGTCTTGAGCCGTTTCGCCACTCCCACAACTGGGGTCGATTGAATGACGCCAGCAAAGAAGGACCCGGCGTCTTCGGAAGGTGCCTCAATAGGATCAGGGTTCAGCAAGTCGACATTCGGTGCCATTTGGTCCGCAGGCTCTATCGGATCATGTTCAGGGACCTCGAGATTGTTGCCTTGACCAGACATAGGATCATCTGCCGTTTTTCCGGACACATGAGGTTCCTGAGTATCCAAAGATAGGGGAAGAGAGCCTTGAGGAACGGGCGAGAGCTGTTCTTCAATGGTAACAGCACCTTTTCCCCCAATCGACCCATCCATGGCCATCCGATCCTCCGATCCAACGTGAGTTTCCTCACTGCTATCACCATCTTGTCTCTCCAAGACAGAGGGGCCGAGAGAATTCATCATGATGGCATCATTGCCTTGGTGCCCGACGGATTCTTCTGACGGCTTGTTGGAATCGTGTACACCGGACTGCAGACTGTTTGAAGCGTTGTCGCCCGAACGTGGAGACGAAGGAGGCCTAGACTCTTCTTCGTGCTCAGAATCGGATGAATGTGTGATCGGCTTGGACAACCTACGCCTCGATCGATCAATCTCTTCGCCTGAGCCTTCTTCCAATTCAGCCTTGTCCTCTTCGGAATCAGAGTCCCCGTCGTCTTCATCGCTCACTATGCGGTCGATGATACCTAGGACGCTCTGACGCCGTGACGTTGGACCACGGATGACAGCCTCAAGGTCATCATTAGATGGCAATGGCCGCTCATCCGACGTCTCCTGTCTCCAGGAAGCCGGAAGTCCTTTGCGCACGATCTTTCCCTCAGACATGTCATCAGAACTTTCCGAGCTGCTCCCTTCATTCCTGCTTTCGACTGTCACTTCAGATAGATAGGAATTACCAGGGATATTGGGGGTTCTGGGGACGGGGGCGTCGGGAGTCTCTCGCGGCTGGATATCATCAGAGAACCTTACGGGTTCGGACGTAACTGAACGCGGGACAAATGTCAGGTTTGGAATGAAGAACACAATGAAATGCTAACCTTCTGAGTCGTGAAGGAGATCCTCGAGTTCTTTGATCAGTGCTTGCTGGTCATTAGTGTTCGTTTTTTCGAGTTCTTCCAGTCGTTTTCGAATAGCGTCAGGACCTTTCTGTACAGTGGGACAGCAATAACGGATGTGGAAAGGTACTTCCAAGCAAATAGGGCACGGGGGACCAGTCAATTCTGGAGCCCGTTGTGGTGATTCGGTAGTTGGAACTACGGCTTCGAGTCTACCCTGCGTAGGTGCAGCCGGTATTTCGTTGGCAGAGGCGTGTAAGACGGACGTAGATTCCACAGGCAACCGACTAGAAATAGAAGTCTTTGTGATTGTTTTCCTCACGGATTTTTGCTTCGCAGGAGGTTCAGGCGGTGGGGTCTCACTTGCTTTAGGAAGAAAATGAGACAAAATTGCTGCTGTCACTTCAAAATGTACACTGGTACTTGCACTCGTCCGAGGGATAGCTATGCTGACATTCATACGTCTTGAATACTTCCAAGGCAAAGACCGCTTACCAGCACAGACTCCAATGGTAGGTGGTTTGATTACGGTCACCCTTTTTTTACTCTTCCCAGCTTCATCGATGTTATTGAGATCGTAATCGAGTGGAAGACAACACACCCTTTGAATTACTACCTTCCTCACTTGGCTTTTCCGACGTCCCATCTACTTGATTGCCATAAATCACGAAGATCTGTACATATGTCAAGAACAATTACCGGTTGTTTCGATGGCTATAGAATATCAAGGTTGACACCAAGTTACAGCGACCTTGTAAGGTGCAACTCACGTTCAGGCTGCTTGACCGTTTTCTTCCTTGGCTTCTTCACCGGCTCTTCGGACGTATCCTTTGGCGCACTCGCTCCCACCTAAGTGTACGGTCAAATCTACGCATACATATGTGGCGAAACACCCACCTCGCTCTCGCGATTCAATGCTACAGGTTTCTTCACTCTAGGCTTCGGTGTCTTCGTTGGAGCACTTTCGACGGCGGCTTCCGTGGGCTGAACCTCTGTAGCCTTCTCCTTGCGTTTTTTCTTCGGGGGCTCCTGTATTGGCTCTTCAGCAGCTGGAGGCTCTACAGACGCAGCAGCCGTAGACTTGGACGGTCCATGCTTCTCTGCAGGTTTGTCAGTCTCCATAGCTGCGCCACTAAAAGACACCTTGCGCTTTCGAGCAGAGGGTTCTGACGTCTTTCTCGTTGCAGTCGAAACCTTGGTGGCGACTGCGGGTCGTGCAGGGAGCACAGGTTCCTTGGGAGATGTGGTCAGTGGCTCGCCCACCGACGGCTCCTCTCGAGGCTACCATGTCGTTGATGACCACATGAGCAACGCGATCATGCACCCAAATTAAATCCACTCACGGGTGCAATCGAAGGCCCCTGTGACCTGCCCACCGTCACCTGAATGTCCGCAGAGTCAGACGACCTCAATAGAATGCAAAAGGCCTGAAAATCATCGTCTGTGCGATGAGTGACCCCATTGAGCACAACGTGAACCCTATGTGGTAAACGGTTTTTAGGCTTACCGTCTTCGAGATCAAGGAGCGTATTTGGCCCCATCTGTTTGAGCGACACGTCGACATCGCGTCCTAGGCCAAGTTTCCGCCGGACGACATCTTTGACTTGGTCGAGGGAACGTTCTAGAGGGGAGATTGAGCGCGTTTTATGAGGGAGGCGCGACTTGGAATTACCGTTGAATAGTCTGGCGAAAGTTCTGTTCTCCGTGTGATAGACGATCCTGACAGGGTGTTGACTGTTCTCGAGGGGCATGGTGGACAAAGACAAACTGTCAAGTGGATAGTTATATAATAAACACGCCGTTTCAAAGCGTGAGAAAGTACAAGTAGCTAGACTATTATTTCCGCTCTTTCGTGCAATCAGAGGGCCACAGTTTGCTACACCCTTGTCAGTGATAACATAGGAATGCGGATTCACTATGTGTGATGACAAAGAGGTACAGAAAGGTCACGGACCAATCAAATAATACACATGAGACCCGGTTTATCAACGTCAGAAGATCAGACAAGTATGAATCAGAACTAAAAGGTCGTTTGAAAATGCTCTATAAAGGTGTTTGAAAGTCCAGAATCCGATGCAAGAGACGTAAGAAAACCATGCGTCAGGGGATTCAATCCCTCCAACGTCACTAAATTGCGAGCGTTCACAGCTCCTAACGAGAACCGTCAGCACCACGCCAGACGATAGAGTGAAAATGACATACGGTCATGTTGAGATTTCCAGATAACAGACCTAGATCCCCTGATTAGCAAAGTCCAAGATCAGATGTACGCATCGAGTACATACGGTTCTCCAAGATACATCCATCAGGGATGTCAATCCGCTGGCCCTCATTGGCGACAATAATCACAGTCCCCCTCAACGTGACATTCCTTCCAAAGTAAACGTCTCCTGTCACCGTAAGATGATCGAGCTCAATGATCTTGGGGATCTTCTTGAACCGCTTCTGGAATTGCTGAATCTTCTTGAAGTGGTCCCCAAGCTTGATCACAGGCGTCGTCTCGAACATTCGGCTCTCGTTCAAGACCAGTTGACCATGTTGCAGCGAGTAAATATCGCTCTTGATGAGGAGCAAGTCGGAGCAAGACTTGACAGGGAGAAAACGAGAACGAGGAACGTTGACACCGTGACCGTTCTTGAAGTGCTTGATGGCGGCACCAGCAGCAGTCTCGAGCTATCACCCACTTCAGCAACGAACGCGCGCAGATTCCTCATAGAACGCGCACCTGGATGACTGCCTGACCATCGTCGTTGGTCTTGGGGTTGATGATAATCTCGAGTTCTATGCCCTCTGTCACCATGATCCTCTTCAGGGCTACAACACAATCAATAGCCACTCTGCGATAAGACCCGATAAGGCTCACCCTTGAGGTTAATCCACAGGTTGTTGGTGTTGAAGATCTTGAACTTGCGGACCGACTTGAAGTCCTCGACATGTTCCGAAGGGACCTGAGCAATTTCAAGCAGACGGACAGAGCCCTCATAGTCGATGAGCGTTCCACCCTTGATATCAGCCTTGGTCTTGTCGGTGACTTCCATGATGAATTCAGCGTTGCTCTCGATCATGTGTTGCAAAATTTGCTCGTCGACACTAAAAATTTCCAATGAGCACGAAGGAGAGACGATGATTGTTAGTAATGCTTACACGGCACCCAAGTTATCAGAGTTGGACACGAAAAGGTACTCCTTGCCCTCGGCAAGCAGCTGGTCCAGCACGCCAGAGTGGTAGAGTGCATTGTAAACGTCACCGTGACCAGGAGGGTACCAGTGCTTCTTGTCTTCGTCTGCGCGCTTGGGGCAGGGGAGGAGAGTCTCTTTGAAGATACGCGGGTACCGCGACTGATTGAATGTTGTGATGCGGACCTGTTGGTTTGCATACTTTTTGATGATCCGAAGGGTGTCCTCGTGTGTGTTGAATGAGGTCATGAGAATAAGCGGGACATCAACCCGGTTTGAAGTGTTGAGATGTTCAATCTGACGGACGGTTAGGTCGAGGAAAGTCATATCATCCTTGACCTCGAGTGCACTCTTTGCACCAGTCATACCTGAACATATCAGCACGATGAAATACAAGACTAGGGGACGACGTACCCATAGAGGTACCAAGACCACCGTTGACCTTGAGGACCGCAAGCTTGTTGAGGTTGCTTTGATCCTTGGGAGCAACTAAGGTGTCGTAGGGGACGATCTTGTCATCGGCAGGAGATTTGATGCGATCCCAGTCGCTAACAACCAGTACAATGAGATTTTCAGAGGTCGATAGCAAAGAAAAGGAAAACCAACAGATCGACGCTCTTTGCACGCTCGGAGAGATACCGCGTGAAGAGGTAGAAAAATGCTTGCATCTCGGTATCGAACACCTGCGATGGTCAGATAAGGATGTAGGGGAGTGGGGGAGGGACGAGACGGACCTTCTTGGTGGCGGGATCCTCGACGGTGCCAACGAGACGACTGATCTCGTTGCGCATGGCCTTAGCGGCGACGCCGGTAGTGGCGGTCTTAAAGTCGATGTGACTGCTGCCGCGAGCGCGGGCGCTGAGCGAATCGGTGCGAGGGACGAGCGTAGCCATGGTACTAGAGCAAGGTGAGGGGGGGAGGGAGGGGAGGGAGGATACGCACGGAGACTTTGGTATATGTACGGGTTGGGTGGTAACTGTTGAGAGGATTTGGGGGTCAGAAGAGGCGCGATTGAGGACGGTTTTTGGTCTATGATGACGCTTAAGAAACTCTAAGCTGAGATCGATATGGGTGTGGAGCGATGCGGACAAGTCCGAAGTAAGGCCCTGAGTTTCCTCTGGGATGACGAGCTCGCAAATGGATCTTCGATGTCTTGCTGCGCTGGACTCGTAGCGAGCGAGTGGTGAGGAGAGAAACGGTGGAGTAGTGATGGGACGAGGCGGGGTGAGCCGGGGACTGTTATAAGTGTTCAAGTAGGACGAACGTGCCTGCATATAAAATCGACACCGGGAGCCCTAGGTTCCTCATTTGCTTTTATAAATCAACTTTTCTGACCGTTGTACATATCGGGGGTGCTTGCATCCGCCCCTCAGCGCTTCTTGTTCTCCCACCCGAACCCACCCGACCTTGTTCGATTATTGTGATCAGGCTTCGACCACGAGGCCATCACTCTGACCCCGTTTACGCCACCTGGGCGCAATCCGTCGCAAATCGATTCACCACCGCCTGCCTTCTTTCATTTGCGGTCGCTCCCTGCCGTCGATACGTCCATCCTGAAGGCGTCGTGTTTGACATCCATGTATCGCGTTCGAAACACGCAATTGCTCTCCCACGACCGTCTTCAATAACTTAATTCATCGGGAGTGTTTAACCGCCGCTCGTGACCTGTCTTTGAGCGCGTCCCGTAGTCTCTAATGTTATCACGCCAGCACATCGGAAACATTCCCCCGATGCGTGATACGCGAGCCCCGAACAATGGTTATCTCCCCTGTGTGCCTGCACATTCCTCGCCAAGGAACATGTGACAGAAAATCAAGTCGGTAAAGAGCCCTACCGACTCGCACGTTATCTCGTCCAGGCAGGTACGCTGGAAAAATTTCGTGTTAACTCGGACAACGATTGGCTTTCGTGAATTGGATTTCGTTCGACCCATGCCCAGCCCCGCTCGGGACGGAGAACAGGGCCCAGCCGTGTATCTACTGGCCGCCGACACGGCGATACACGGATCAGCGCCGACAGAGGTGCAAACCGGGACACATTCAAGGTACCGCCGTGCCAGCCACAGGTTCAGATGTTCTAGAACGAGCTGATTAGCGATGTCACATTGCGAGCAAGTCTAAGGTATGTGATGTACTTATGGCGGACTCGACAGTCCCAAAGGCGACTAGTCATGGTGTAATTGTATCTCGAGTGTCCATACCGATAATTATCTGTCGCCCAACAGTGTGTCACCATTGCATGACCCACCACGACAGTGCCAAGAACAAGAAAACAGGTGGCCACGCCACCGCCACCACGTCCTGCAAAAATCCGATGATTACCCCCACGTCTCGTTGGGAGATCCGATTATCCGCCCTTGAACGCCCGAATGGTTTTGAGAGGGTGATGCGACGCCGACGGCCTCCCAGCATAAATGTCCACGTCCAAAATGACGAGTAACACCGACCACGGAGTGATGTTTCATGTTCTCGTGATTTACTTGCGGGAGGTGGAAGAATGGAGTCGGCGTCGGCCGTGCCGGACGAAGATAACTCGTGTCCCACCTCGGGAGTATCTTGCCGGCGGTGTCTTCGGGTCCATGATGGAGAGCTGGCGCCTCCGTTCACACGACGGACGTTGAACGCAAGCAGGAAGAAAAGAGAGAGTAGGATGAGTGGGACGTAAACATAAAAGTATATCCCCAATTGATCTGGCATTAAGCAAGGAGTGTGCAAGGGGGGAGGTATTGGTGCTTGCGTGATTTGATCTAGTGAGGGTGCAACTGAGATTAGCGAGAGCAGTTGAAAGCCTGGTCGACGGATTCCCATGGCCATTGAGAGGGACTTGACAGTAACTTCCTGGACCTTTTCATTAGATGAAGAGATGGTGTGTTCATATACACAGTAGTCGTGGTCATCACCACTGTAACACAATCAGGGGCCTGCCGCATAGAGACACTATCGGCAAACCTCAGAATTAGAGATGGCTTGAGGGACTGGAGCAAGAATTCTGTTGTCCCCTCCGACTGTGTGTTTTGATAGCCGAACCCATAGCCCTGCCGTATCGTGCCTTTCTCGCGCAATGGGCCACAGGACGCGTCTGAAGGGCGGGAAAGAGGAATGTGCGTAAACAAGACAACTGGACTGACAGAACCAGTCGAAATAGTCTGTTTGACAAACTCTACTGGCCCATGTTTAATGGGAGGCCAGCTATCGAACGTGTATCCACGCTGGGCACGTAACATATCTTCTTCAACGAGAGCTGGAGCATCAATGAACACGAGAGTGTGATTACCAATAGTGCGGCGATAATTTCGAGGACCGAAGTGTGAGCTATAGCGTGAGCCTGCCTCGAGAGAAAACGGGGCCAGATTTGCGAGGCTGGGTGAGTGGTTGTGTGAATCACGCCGTGCTCAGCAGGTAGAGAAGACACGAACCCTAGGTCATGGTTACCTGGTAGGTAATACACGGGGGGTGGCAAATCTCCCATGTTAAAGATCCCTTGGTATCGCGCGAAATAGGATTCATATCTGGGAAAATGGCCTCAATGGACATTTGACGGCTTGCTTTCGATGTACGTACTCGCTGGTCGACATCGATAAACGGCCGTTATCCATCATGTCACCTGGGATACGCTGTTGTTTACAAAAGCAAGACACATGACCGTCGGGGCTTACCTTGTACTACTATGGCATTAGGCCGGAGGCGATAGAATGCGAAATTCCAATTCTTTCGCAGATTAAGGTCAACGGCGTATTGGCTTAGTGCGGAAAGAAGTGGCCCACGACCAGGATAGGAATGGCGGTCGATAATTTGTGGATCCGATATCACGAGTATCCGAACGGTACGTGAATCAGGCAGGGGAGGCTGAGCAAAGACACCTGTCCGTCGGGAGTAGTTGAACAAAAAGGAGAGTCACGTACCCGTTGCGTATCTGGCCAACGACAGTCATGCAGGGCAAAGTGAAACGTGCCCAGCTCGAACCAGACGACAACGAGAATCCATACTGTGCGGAGACTGTTGCGGAATAGTGCCTGGTCCGTACTCGAGGACATGCCTTGGTAAAGGTTTAAAGTCAAGAGAGGCCTAATGAGCCGGATAAAGCCGACTGCGGATACATTCCGAAATTTAAATAGGCGAGGTCATCCAGAGATTGATCATGAATCAGTTCTTTCCCCGTTTGGAGCCCTTGAAGGCTTTGCAATCTTGCTCGCCAATCGTGCGGCCAGCTCACGGCGCTCGACCGGAGCGAACACAACGATCATTGAACTAGCAGGGCTGCAGTCTGGGCAGGAACGTCGTTCTCCCAGAGAATTCCAGAAATTGGATTACCAGTTCATTATCATAAATGTAGTGCACCTGACACTTGTATGTCATGCAGTAAGTCCCCGTATGTAAGTGGCATTCTGCCCCCGATCCCCGTGTTGATTTTCCCTTCAAGTTTTGCGCTCTTTTGGCCTATAAATTCGCCGCTGTACCCCTTGTGCAAACGGTTCCTTCCTTCCTCCCCTCGCCCCTAGAAATGACCGTCTCTCCTGCCCATACTGAAAACGATGACCAGACGCCTTTACTCTCCGTTGCTGGCGACAAGAATGGAAACAAGAAACCCACCCCCCTCCCGAAAGTCCAGATGTCCGTTCTCCTACTCTCGGTGTTGATAGAGCCCATCGCATCTCAGTGTATCTACCCATTCATCAACCAAGTAAGCCCTTGTCGATCTTCTCGTACCTCTCGCTCATTCGGCGTCACCTAGCTCATTCGTGAGCTGAATATCACGGGTGGTGATGAAACAAAAACTGGTGACTGGCCCCCATCTCCTCAGATCTCTGACTCGCCCCCTAACACACTGTAACCAGGTTACTATGCGGGGATCATTGTATGTAATAAGATAACATGCTACTTCTCCCGCTGCCAGTTAGCTCACTGATACTCCCATGCCAGGAATCACTCTTCTTTGTCACACAGGCCATGACGGTTCTCCACTGGAGCCGAGCATCCGATCATATTGGTCGCAAACCCGTCCTTCTTTTAGGTGTATTTGGCCTTTCTCTGTCGATGTTCTGCTTTGGTCTATCACGTACGTTTACCGGATTGGTTTTAAGGTATGCTTCTTCGCTTCCCTGCTCCGGACGTCTTCGGGTGTAGGGTCTCATCAGGTTATCTGCTACCCTGCCCAGCCGCTGTATCACGGGTGCCTTGAACGGAAACATTGGTGTTATGAAGAGCATGTTGGGCGAACTGACTGACTCCACGAACATGGCTCAGGGGTTTGCCCTTTTGCCCATGGCTTGGTCAGTAGGTATGACAATCGGGTGAGTGCGATCGCCATGCGTCGTGTGGATTCGAACTGACTACCCACAGTCCTGTCATCGGCGGGACACTTGCACGGCCACAGGATACATTTCCTAAAATATTTACGTCTCCATTCTGGGCCGAATTCCCTTATTTCCTACCTTGCGGTGTCACCGCTGGGTTTGCAATGCTGACTTTTACGGCCACTTTACTCTTCCTCAAGGAAGTGAGTCCCTGGGATACCGTCATCGTGGTCCAAAGCTGACAGCTACCAAGACTATGCCCCCTCGCATCACAGTAGAGAAGCATGATCCATCCGTTGACAGAGAGGCTAACTGTCCGGAAATCAACTATGCCACAATCGAACAAGACCAACTATATCTTTCCCCGCCTCCAGATGCGCCGATTCCACTCTCCGAGCTTCTCAACGCTGCCCGGGTGTTACGCATAGCAAACTATGGCGTACTGGCTGTCCTTGAAATAGCGCTGTATTCAATCCAACCTCTCTTCTACTCCACAGCAATCGAGTATGGAGGTTTAGGATTCTCACCCATGCAGATTGGTCTCTGGATGGCGTGTTTTGGCATTTTTAACGGTCTTTGCCAGGCGCTCTTCTTTGCCCCTCTCATTGACAGATTGGGGCCAAAAATATTACTTCGCATCGGACATGCATGCTTCGTCCCGCTTTTCGCTCTCTTTCCCGTCATAAACTGGGTTTCCGGACAGTGTGGAATCAACTGGCTTGTTTGGCTCCTCTTGGTCGTTCACCTCATGTTAACCATTGTCGTTGACATGGCTTTCAGTGCGTTACCTCCAAATGTTTTTGTCACAAAATTGATGCCGTGATTTTAGGCTGCATTCTAATGTACATCACAGCCGCTGCGCCGAACCGTCGTTGTCTTGGTACGATTAACGGTGTCGCACAGACCACCGCTTCAATTGCTCGTGCCATCGGGCCTGCGTCAGCGGCATCGCTGTTTGCGTACTCGATCCACAACAACATTATGGGTGGGTATGGAGTCTACATACTCCTCTTACTTGTAACTGTTGCCACCATGCCGCTGGCTGCTATGTTGCCGGATGATGTGGCTGAGAGCTGCTAATTAGACGAGAGACGAGCAATGGAGAAGAAAAACCAGGCGACATTAGTAGGTGTCATTCCTTTTTTTTTGCGCTGGGAATTCGGGTCTTGTTGCAACCATTAGATATCACGATGTATAGGGCAACGACTCGAGGTGTATTTTTAATTTTACGTCTTGCATGTATTTACTTCATGAATACCATCACGTTCACGAGACCGTCATGTCTCGTCGATTCGCGGTTACCGGATGATTTGAGGTGACTCAACTGTATCCGCAATATTCTGTTCTTTTCATGACTCCCCCGCACACATTCTACGTGGCCGTGCATGGGGGCGCCGGATGGCACGGTAGAACGTCTGAAGGTCAAGTGAAGACTGCGTTGAAACGGTGACTCAACATCGTTGTGATACTAGTATGTACATCTGATACACACTACTGACAAAAGTCCCTAGTGCGTGTACCGAAGCGCTCCAAATGGCGTCTGTACCTTCATCGACGACAAGCGCGTTATCTATCGTCGAGCTGGCGATCTCCATTCTTGAAGACGAGGACTGTTTGAACGCGGGTAAGTCTCAGATCAGAGTGAATGCAAGTCCGAGTCGGACCCCTGACCCGGCGACGCTACCTCCACGGCACCAAAAGGCTACGGATCTAATCTGACCGTTGAAGGCACCGTCGAATGTGATGCTGCCATCATGGACGGGCGAACAGGCGACTTTGGGAGTGCCGGTGCTGTCTCGGGTGCGTTCTTCCCCAAGAATCTCTTGTTCTTGCACTGCCCCATAATCTCCTCCCGACGCGTCTTTTACATGAGATCGTCGTCGTGTTCATGTTCAAATTTCAACTAGTGATCGCTAGGTTTATGATGTGTTGACACTGAACCGACAGGCGTCAGAAACCCGATCAAACTCGCGAGTGCCGTCCTCGCGCATGCCCGCGTGCCTGACAGACTCGGTCGCATCCGGCCCATGTAAGTGAGTCTCAACGGATCGGCGTTGACTAGATGCATTGAAATCGCCCCAGGACCTTGGCCGCCTCTGGCGCACGCGCGTTTGCACAGGCACACGGAGTCGAGACGGTTGATCCGGCGAGTATGATCGCCCCGCGTGCCACAGAAGACTGGCAGCGATGGATGAGACGGTATGACGACGTCGCACCCTCTCAGAACGTTGAGCAGATGATGCAAGACACGGTCGGCGCGATCGCATGGGATTCACAAGGGAATCTGGCGGCCGGCGTCTCGAGGTGGGTTGTTTTCGATGTCTCCGACGCGAGATGCTGATGAGAGACGATCATGTCAGTGGTGGGTTACTTCTCAAATATTCGGGGAGGTTGGGCGAGGTGAGGGTGTCCTCTTTTTCACGTGAAATCATGGTGAAAATGACGGGGTTGACTGGTTAACCTGAGGCCGCGGCGTTTGGCGCGGGGTGTTGGGCGGAGCAATCACCAGACGGACGAACGGGGATGGCTTGCAGTATATCAGGTACGGATCACCCCCACGGATCTCGAATTATTATTCACAAGGCACCTGTGCCCAGGTGCTGGTGAACATATTGTGAGAACTGGATTGGCGCGTACAATCGCCGATGTTCTCCGCCCCAGATCTAATGAACAAGGTGGTACGGAGGTTGACGTTCACGAGTTGCTCATAGAAACCTTGATCACTCGATTTCACGGTAAGAGAGGACCAATCAAGCCTCATATATTAGTCTGAGACGGATTACGAGATCCGGTCAGGGCTCGCGATGATATTCATCCCAACGCTGGGGTCCTATTGATGACAAAGGAGGCACAGGAGTTGGACGGCCCTGGGGTTATACGTACGCCAACTTGTCATGTGCCGCCTGCCTGATGAACTTTGATATCTAGCAAGGTTATGGTGTGCATTTACCACGGAAAGCATGGCAGTTGCATATGGGAACTCCGAGAACCTTACACCAAAGGTATAGAAAGTCTTCTTTTACAAGTTCGGAAATGTTTATAAAGGCTGCAAGGCAAAGATTTTACGCCGTCCCAAAGCTTCGCAACCGGTCCTTGCGATGAGTGCCTCGCCTGTGTATATCACTGCTCTACCACTCCACGGGTAGACTTGTCAGATGAAAATGGACTTGGTTCCTGGAGATTGGAACCTTGCCAGCGCAGTAGCAAGGCGCATATATCGGTCAGTTCTCTGTCCCACCGTTCGCAGAGTGCGGGGTCGAGCGCACTGCGCCGTTGTTTAAACTTGCAAGTGGTTGTGAACCGCGGGGGTTTGCCAAAGGGGGTGTTGGTCGAGCAGCACTCAGCCGTTGAAGTGTCTTTAACGGGAACTTGGTTCTTATACAGTCGCATCAATCTAATTTGTCATGAAACGAGCTTCCAAGACGACTAACCTACAAGTCGAACAAACTGGAACAGGTTGACAGAAGACTGTTTATTGATTGTGTCAGGATCTCCGTAAACACTAGAAGTTGGTGTACGGACTCGACAGGCAGACGGAACAAACAAATCCAATGTCCACAATGTGCTTGTGGCAGAAGCATGCTGCTCTGAAATCAATCTTGTCTTGGGTTGGGACGGCGAGAATCTTGCGAATTGATGGTGGAGAAAGGAAAGACATCTATAATGATTCCAATGGATTGACCTGCGATGCGAGAGAAAAAACAGAACAAACAATGAGATACTGGAGCAACGCATCGCGGCGTTCGAGGTAGATGTACGATCCGTTCGTCAGGTGCGCCGCTTGTTGAAGGAAGACAGTGTCAGGGCCATATACCTTGCAGACGTCGATCGTCACTTTCTATAACCAAGTCACACTCGTTTTCGCAACCCGAACGGGGCTAAAGGAAAGACGAACCAGTTTTTGCGCAGAAAATATGGAATTCATTATCGGAATATAAGAGGACGATAGGTCCGGCGAGACCGATAAGATCAGTATACGTGGGTCGGGAAGAATAGTTGGGTCTTCCGCCACATTTACACCCGAAGCGGACGGATGTGTTATTCGATTGATATCTGACAAGGTACGATTACATTTGGCGTAGCAAAGCAGCTTTCGGAAATAACGTACAACAGAGTGCCTTGGTCAGTGCACTAACCAAAGCGCAAGGCGCTACATGAAGGTGATGCCATGTCAGCCTGCCAAGCGAAAACGAGGTACGGACGTACGCTCATGCTCGAATTCACCAAGCGCTTCCATTTCCCGTGTGATCCGCTGGAGAACAGTGGCGTCGACTGTCTTGAACGGCGGATACGAGTTGGCATCAAGCGAATGCACGCTGTCGGGTAGGATTGGCGTTTCAGTCGACGAGTAGAGCATAACACTACCTCCGCGGTGCGGTGCATTAGCATGGCGTCACAGTGTAGTTCCAGTTGTGGCCCTACCAACCTCTGACCAGGCAATGCTCCAAAGACTGCTAGAGTGTTTTCATGCTTGGAAGCGACGTGAGCGTTCAGGAAGGCAAGAAGGTGGGAGAGAAATGTCTCGATAGACAAAGAATATGGATTGGTGGCCTGCGCGGAAAGATGCCACTGCGACGGGGACAAGTCCACTATGACGGAGAGGTGCGATGCCTTCTCCATCATATCAGAGTCACTACCCAAGTGTATTGCACCGCCACGAGTCTACGACAAGTTATCCCGCATGCACGGGTAGAATTGTTCATCACAACGAATCAACTACATTTTATGTTTTTAAATAAGTACCGGTACACAGTACACAGGGTATAGTGTCCATCATGATCGTTCATTAAATCAACGTATATTTGCTATTCAATCATTCAATGGGTTGGCTCAAACGATGGGAAAAAATTATTTCTCGTGCTATACATTCCATAGTATTATAAGAGTTTTTAAGACCATTGGCAAATTGTAAAAAAATGAATTATAGAGGATTATAGAGGATTATCACGGTCCTGATTTTCCCTTGATGAGTCGTGAACATCCGGAGATTCTGCTCAGAGTCGCTTGGTGATGTTCACGGGAGCATTACGATCCGGGCGTCGCCTGAGCACTGTGAACCAGTCGGAGGTATCCGGGTATCAACCAGAAAAACCTGTAGGCTTTTAGGTTTTGCCGTTCAAAGTGACCGGTAAGTGGCTTTTTCAATGGACACGAGGTACCAGCGAAAGTCAGCAGCCTACTCACTCACGGCAATAAAAAAAATTGCACCAGATAGAACTACCCATCATCTACCCATATGCCGTGGGTTTGAACGCTTTGACTTTTCTAGTACATATCGCGCAAATGCGTTCTGGTTTATTTTCCATCATCCACCCTACAACACGGTATGAGATATTCCGTGGGCTCACAACAAGCCCGGGTTTACTTGTAAAGTAACATAGGGAAGTACGCATTGGGGTCGTGTGGTGCGTCGGGTGCGCGTTCTGGTCTCCACCGCTTGAACGGCGTGGGGACTTTGGGAGGCAATTTTGCTTCGCTGTAAATCGGCATCTTGGAAGCGACGGTGGAAATGGCCTGAGTTAAGTCCACGGCATCCGGTGCCTTCGTGGGCACCTGAGCGGTCTCAGCCTCCTTTGGGGCGGCCACGCTTGATACGAGCATTAGCTGGGAACAACGCTAGACCAGAGGCATACTTACGACTGGGGTTGGGAATGCTGGATGAGCAAGATCGACAAGTCTGACTGGGTGACCACCGAAAGCTGAGGGTAAGCACGCCGAACATCACGCTTCCAGTAGGGATTTTGAGCCGGGTCCGACGCTGATTCGAGTGTCAGTTTCATAGGTGTACAATTGTTTCCCTAGTACCTTTCGTCGCAGGGGTAGAATATTTCTCCGGACGTGAGCCAGGCTGGGGGTATCTGTTCAAGTCTGGGATCGGGAGGCCAGAAGAAATTTCGGGATTCACAACCACCGCATCGCCTGTGCCAACGTCAACGAGAGTCCCATACGACATGCGAGTCTAAAACGCACGAAACTTCTTCCAAAACCCCTTTGGATGTACGTGGTAGAGCGTAGACTCTGCAGCTTTTCTGGTGGCCATTGCGAACTTGAAGCAACTCGGGTAGAGGCGGTGAACGCGGCAGTAGTTGATGACGTAAGCAACGGACAAGGCAGCACATTAACATTGAGGTGAGAACTAGAGACAAGTTATTGTAGGTACAATGCAACAAGTATGGGAGTGAGAAAAGAGCGGTATCCCGCGATCGTATCTCTACAGCTTGCATAGTGGAGGCGAGATGCGACGACGAAAACGCACACGGACTATCAATCTTTCTAGGTCACGTGTGCACGGAGTGTGCGCTTCGAAGAAGACTTTGCTTCACAAGGTAATCTATTGCGACAGTCTACAGTTTCAAACATTGTTCTCAGCTAAAGATTTGAATTTTACAGAGAAGTGTGACAAATTAAGTGGCACATCTAACCTCGGTTCAAATGCCTAACATCTTTGCAGTCGGCGGGTTTTAGCGGGTTCATTCAATTATTTTCCACTCTACGCTCGGACCGTCCATGCTGAGACCGTTTTTTATTGTGTCCAGATCGCCAGCGAAATCAGAACCTCAGTGGCGAGATTGCCCAGAAATCTCGTTGCGAGGGTGGATCCGGATATATTACAAGTCGCGTTGCTCCGAGCCCGAGTCAACGCAAGATCACGCAATGCCATGGGCTATTGCATCATGCCTTCTACCGCGCAATCGTCGCTCACACCGTCTGGTGACCCCTGCATCAAGTATCGTGATGTAACGGAGAATATCTCGCTAAGCTCATTTCCTTTCGTTCCCAACTTCCAGCTATTCCTAGATAGGCTCTTATATAAATTCAGAGCGATTCTAACTCGCATCCCCTCACTGTCGCCTCGCCTCCACAAGCTCTCTCCTCACACTGCATTCCAATGGGTTTGATTCTACACCAACGCCCCTGCGAGTCTGTCGACCCTCTGCTGGACGACACACAATCTCCGCACGATGCCAACGCTCTTGAGTCTATGGACGACTCACTACCCGTGCAGGACCCCAAGATTCTCGAGCCCTTGGAGGACGACGTACAACCTGTGCTTGAGCAGGAGGAGCGTGATCCCCATGTCGTCCCTACATTCACCACCGAAAGCATAACGAAACCTACCTCTACCATCCTATACCTGCCTCCTCTGCTGTCCTCTTTGCCACAAGATGTCTCCATCCCACCAATCATCGTCGAAGTACAACCAATGGCGACGGATAGCCGATTGCCAAATATTGATCCCGTGTCGCTGTCCTTGCACAAAGCGTTACATCACTTCCGTCCATTCGCTGAAGACTATGCCGCCCTTCCTTATTCGCTCGCATTTAACTGGTCAGAGCTGGATCTCCCGGAGGAAGAAGAACGCGAGTGGTACGCTGTTGCCTTCCGAAGCCGTCGCAAGAAAGGCAGTGACAGCGAACGTAAGTCAAGTCAAGTCTCGGGTCAAGATGTGTCTCACTTCGCATACAGCGCTTTACGAGGCTGACAGACTAGCACACGAAGAAGCCGTTTCCAATGGAGGAGTGAGTTGTCACTCTTTCATATTTTATACATACGTACACTAAAACTGATCATTTCCGTGGCAGCTTCTCATGTACTGGTACGGTGTTCCTGACCCAGAAACAGGGATGAACCTCGCAACTTGTATCTGGCAATCGCGAAAGCACGCCATCGCTGCCAATTCCCGCCCTCATCACATCCGAGCGATGAAGCTCGCTTCTGCTTCGTACGAGATATACGCTCTGGAGCGATACAGATTGTCCAAGGTCAAGGGGGAGAAAGGCATTCTCGTGGAAGAATTTAGCGGTGTAGAGTGCGGGTGGTGAAGTTTCGAGGCCTTGAGGCCTGTGTCACCATGCTACCGAATATCTTATCGAGGTTACGTTGATACCAGCAGCCCACAGTGATTAAATTACACATATCGATGGTATGCTCTGACACCATCGTGAAAACATATTGCACGTTTCGAGAATGAGTCATCAATTCAACGGATTTACCTCCTAATATCCGGGGCCGGTGTTCCACATACCCCTTTTGCGTGGCAGGGTCGTGAAATTTGAAACCCGGGGTTACCAGTGTGCCACGTCGCTAGGATTATCCGTGGTTCCTATTCAAGGTGCAGTGACATGGCAGTATTGCGGACGGGTTTGGGTCATTCGTTGAAGATCCGTCCGTAGTTGGCACCTATCTGTTCCACGGGCGGGGGCGGGTTGTCAATATGTGTCTTCAAATTTGACCATTGTGTACAAGGTGCGAATCATAGAACTGATTTCTAGCCACCCTGACGGTAAACTCACGTGGCTCCAACTTCAAGTTGCCCAGAACTGGCATGAGCAATTGCTACCACAAGACAACCGTTATTGCACGGATCCAAGTCCTTCTCAGACTTATCTGAGGCTATTCATGTGTGAGCACAGTATTCTATCCAACGCCTAATTCAAAGGACTCCGTGTTGCCCAAGGCAGCCAAAAACGGTTGCTTTTCACCGCCGCATAACTTACTGTTGTGATTACTAGGTATCAAACACTTTAGTCACGGACCGAGTTTACTATCGCCGCCCACTCGCGCGTTTCTTTTGCTACAGCGGGTTTGCACGGGTGACGCTGTATATTCTCCCATTCATATTTTGTTATGGACATAGCGTCCGGGCGGGGATGCGGCGAGGGTGCGCGACGTCGCGATTTTACCCGCTGATACCCGTGTTCTACTCACCCCGCAATCCTGCCATGTGGATTGTGTTTTCTCGATCGGAGAACGGAAAGGTTGCGGACGTGGTCGTTACCACTTTTATGATATTTCGAAGTATACGTCGGCTACAGTCAGCCTCCCCTCCGTTGTGTTCCGCCGACCTGTTCCCTGGTACGCCCCCCTTTCAACTATTCAGTCATGACACTGACAGGGATTCCGATCCGTGACATCACGCTAGATCCCTACCGCAGGGTCTTTCAACATCTCTACTACTCTCCCTCCTTGGCACACCTGCCTCTGCCTCTCATGCCTCTCCCTCTTTGCAACATGTCTTTTGATGGACGCTTGAAATGACATCCTCAGGTGGGGTCCTCTGGAGGAGCAGATCTGCCATTACCTTGTTCCAGTTCGTTGGGTTGCTCGCAGGAGACTCTAGTAATCCTGTGACTCACGAGACCTAAGGCTAAAGTGCCGAAATTGATAACAAACTTGTGTGGGAAAAATCATGACATTCGCTGATTTTTTTCTTTCTATTTCTTAAATTGATTGAACGCCGGTACTACACGGGTACGATTCGGGTGAGTTTTCTTCTGAAAATGACATGATGCTGAACGATTGAATGGGTAGGTTGTTACTATCTGATTTTTGGCAATAATGTCAGGAATATTATCCTAACACTCTTTGCCTACATCTGTGAAGGACATTGTGACAAAATCGTTACGGTTTTAGAATCCAGCCTGTCGTCATCCAATTTCAACTGAGCGTGAGGTGTATTGTCGATGGTCAGTGGACGTCCACGATGATATAAGGAAGGGGCCATCATCACCAAACGCCTTCCACTCATTCACAGATGCTGACTGAATTAATAGTGGCTGTCACTTCTCCATGTGGAGACAGGCTCGACCTCCGTCTTCTTGTCAATTTGTATGCAGCTTTGCATCGGCGGACTTTCCTCAATTAATTCATGTCTGTCATTAGGCATTTAGAGTGGTGGCCTGAAGCAACAGCATCCGGTTTGTAACACAGTAAGTTGAGATGAAAACATACCCTCTATAGCTGATTCAAAGTAGATTGGAATCATAGAACAACCACGCAACAGTTTGTCGATCAAGTCACAGTTAGCCTCAACGCCAGTGTTTTTACGTGTCCCAACGAATTCTTACGATCATAAATGTGATATCAATACCAGGTATGAAAGGCACTTCGGTGCCTTTCAGGCCTGAAGCTCCGAGCCGTTCGATCCAAGGGTCGATCATCCCTCCAATATGAGTCGTGACTTAGTCCACCCTTATGTACCGTAAGCTTCAACTCCAAAGTGTTTCATTACAAATATTTCATTATAGGATGCTGCGATCTCAGAGGTTATCAAGTTCTTCGACGTGGTGCTTATTAGTAAGTGATCGGACGGGATGAACGTTCGATGGTGATCAAAAACAAGGCTACTGACGAAGATGTGGAGAGCCTGTACGATGAGGTGACGGTGGTTATGATCGTATGTCTGGAATACCGAACGAATCGCAAGTGAAACGGTACCGTATGTATATCAATTTATCTGTTCGCCTTGTCGTCTTTGTAGGGCCAATCTAGTCGAATGGATGATATTAACAGCATTGAAGCATTGATGACATCACGTATAACAATGGCATGAGACTACCCAACTGAAGCGATGTACGATATTAACGGCGGCTTTAGTTCGCTTCCCCCCAAGACTCGATGCTGTCACGGCTATTCAAGTTCGCGGTAACGTGTGGGCGGAGATAGTTGACGTCATTTTGAGCCATGATGGTGTGGTTTGACGATTTCAATGGGATCATCCAAGACAATGCGGAAGCCGTCTTGCGAACAGGTGCTGCTGATACTTCACATAATTGACCCGATCGAACTTTTTGTGGTGCTCCAGGAGGGGGAACAGGTAGCCGCCTTATCGGCGTCGAAGGACATTTTTCCTCAGCCTCCGATCCATGCCCCCTATTTTGTCCTCCAGGAAGCTTCGATGAAGGACGTCAGTGGACCACAAGTTATAAATGTGCCCTCTGGCAGGTTCGGCACCCGCGCACTTACCAAAGGAAGTTCTACACTTGCGTGCATGTTTGCTCCATCACCACGAGGTTGGGCACCGGTAAGCGGCAAAGGCGATTCGGGCTGATCTCGGAGCGGAGATAAGAGAATGGCCGGTGCGAGAGTGGACGCGGAATTCAGTACGTTATTGATTGGCGACGACCAGGGCCCAGTTGGGTTGGAGATAGTGCTCGTCGTGTTCACGTTGCTAGGCTGTATAGCACCTGCGTCGTCGAGATAAGCCACGTCCAGGTCTTCTGCAAGGGATGGGAATTCTTTGCTGGATGCGCCATACCCTCCCTGATCCACAGTAAAACGTGTATTCCATCCACTTTGATCGCCCGCCTGATTGGGTATAGCATGTCCAAGGGAGGACGAAGGTGAGATAAACTGTCGGTCCGTGATCTTTTCTTGGGTACTCGGTCGCAAGAACGGGCGCCAGTGAAAGTCAGTAGCATCGAGATCCAACTCATAAGATTCGGGGTCAAGAGGATCAGATAACGAAGGATCTTCCGTCGGTGAATCGAAGTAAACCGGGCGGGAACAAGCGAAAGTGGGTCCTGGAGTCGCATACACGTTGAGCCTATCGTCAGTACCCCGGGACACTTGGTGAATGTGGCTAATAAAAGGCCTAAGGTCCTGAAAATTCGAGGGGGGGTCGTTGTCTTCTGGAATGATATTTGAAAAGGGCTGAGCAAATTGCGGCAGTTCGATCGTATCGGCCAGACGTAAATGAGACGGTGGTTGTTCTGGAGGGTGCATCATATCAGTTGCCTGGGAAGTCACTTGCTGCGGTATTGAGACAACAGGGTTCTGGAACATGCCGTCAGGGATTGAGCCATCTCCTAACAATGACATGCGAACCGAGGCATAACGGCCCGGAGTTGAGAATGGGACTGGACTGCCAGTGGCTGGCCCGGCGAAATGCCGATCTGCTGATTCCAGTTCTGCAGGGATGGCTGGCGAATCGTTTTTCAGGATATGCAATGTACTCTTTGCGCGATAAGCTGCACCGGGAACTTCCTCTTGTTCTTCGAAGGGCGAGAACGCAAATACGTCTTCCCCGTGCGGAAGAACCGGCAACTTCAGGGGAGGAGAGCTGCACCCGGGTTTTGTTTTAACACGAGAAAGCGAGAGCAACCCCCGCAGCGGATGCCCTGTTTCTAAGCTGCAGAACGTGTTGGCAAGCCAATCCGGGAGTGGATTCCTCGGTTCCTTGGGCGGTTCCTATAGGTTTAATAGAAAGATGCTGGAGATCGGGGAGAACTGGGCGCATATACGCATACCACAAGCTTATGGAAACCATACGAGTCTTCCCGGGGAGGTAGAGAAGTGTTTCTCATTTTCAACAGGGAAAAATCTTTTCCAAGTTTCCCATGGTGGAGATTGCTGTATGCGTCCACCGGGGTCTTTGGGACGTCGTGGCTGCTGGTAGAAGAGGTGCCGGAGGACTCGACTCTTTTTCGCGACAAGGCCGGGCTGGTGGTTCGGTATGAGAGCGCGGTGTTGACCGATTTGATCATGCGGTCAAAACGCGTATTGAGGCCAGCGACTCTTCTCCGCTTCGCCGGTCGGTGGTCTGATACGTCTGTAGAGATACCGTAAACATACTTGGATGCGCCACGATAAGTGAGTAGACCTGTTTTTCCAGTATGTAAAGCGCTAAGATTTGCCAGTCACAATAAGCCTAGCATAAGTTGAGTGGTGCTAACCTAGCGTCGTCGGTACTCGGGTACATCGTGTGATCGGAGAAAGATGCTGCCCTTATCTAAGCGATGGCGCCTTTTACGCGACATCAACCCGCAACCGACATGGAGACCGAATTAGAGCACTTGGGAGCCGTACTTAAGCTCAAGCGCTTGACATCTTGGCTCTTTGCGACTAGCACGACGAGTTTGACTGACTATCACTACTGACACGATGAACAGTGAAAAGTTTCCTTTAGAGGATGCCGGCGAACGCGTTCGCATCCCTTCCCTGCTCGGGTACAAAGCCCTTCCCGACGATTCGCTTCCCCTGCATACAGGTTCGCCAGTCCAGGCTCGTGTGCCCGCCTCACGGAAGCTAGGCTTCCTTGTCATTGGCTCCATCGTACTGGTGCTCATCCACAGTCTCCCGTCCCTGCGGTTTCCTCATTCTCTCACGAGACTTCGTAATTCTGCCTATCTGGTTACAGCAACCCATGGCGCCGTCGCGGCAGAGAACAAGCGTTGCTCGGACATCGGAGTGGACGTACTCAAGGATGGTGGGAGTGCCGTCGATGCGGCCATCAGTGCCGCATTCTGCGTCGGTGTCGTCAACATGTTCTCGTGAGTCTGCCCAACAAGTACTAATGATTTCATTTGGCTCAATGTTTGGCCACCAAGTTCGGGCATCGGCGGCGGCGGTTTCATGACCGTGCGTATACCGCCCACAATACCCGGCGGATCTTCCGAGGTGTTTACGATCGATTACCGGGAGACCGCGCCTGAGCTGGCGAGCAGGACAATGTATGCCAATAATGCTTCAGCTGCCAAATACGGGGGCTTGGCGGTCGGAATACCGGGTGAACTTCGTGGCTTCGAAGAAGCTCATCGTCGCTGGGGACGTCTACCTTGGCACCGACTCGTCCAACCGAGTGTCGACCTTGCTGCAGAATGGACTGTGGACGTAGAATTGGCCAAGAGAATCCAAGTGGGTAGTAAACGTAGGAGATCTGTTAACCGCTGATGTGTTACAGAGGTTTGCGGTCCTCATGTTTACCAACGAAGACTGGCGAGCCGTCTTTGCTCCGGAGGGAAAGTTGCTCCTTCAAGGGGAAACGATCCGGCGAACAAACTACTCCCGCACGCTCGATGTAATTGCAAAAGAAGGACCCGGCGCCTTTTACAAGGTTGGGTTCAACGTCCTGTTTTCGGACGTCGCCGATCCAACTAACCACATCCCTACAGGGCTCCATTGCTGACTCCATCATTCGTAAAGTTCATGAAACAGGTGGCATCCTCACACATGCGGACCTCAGGAACTATGCTGTCAAGGTCGAACGTGCGCTCGAAGGAAGTTACCAGGATAAGAAGGTGTACACCTCACATGCCCCGACTTCTGGGCCTGTGCTTCTTCATATGCTGAATTTGGTTGAGAGATTTGATCTCATCGGCGAAGGTCGGACACCGTTGAATGTGCACAGAATTGTCGAGGCGATGAAGTGTATGTCCATGTGTTCACCGTGAGGGTCATTACTCAGAGCCTCAACCGCAACCAGTTGGGTTTGCAGCACGGTAAGAGGAAAACGCATTGTCCGCGGACAAAACTGAATTTGTCGTGCCCTAGAACAAGGATAGGGGACCCCTCTTACTACACGGGTTCCGGTGCCCGCATTTTGGAGATTCCAACTAAGGAATTTGCTGATCTGATCGCCGTTAACCTCACAGACGTGAGAGCTTCGAATCATTATATGGCCTTTCGTCGTTGCTGATGTTGCCATCAAGGACCGGACTCACCCCCCTGAGTATTACAACCCTGAGTTTGATGTTGAAACCGATCATGGCACCGTTCGTATTTTGCAACATTCGGATCACGAACGCTTAATAAAATCTGGAATGGATAGAGCCACACATCGGTAGTAGACAAGGACGGCATGGCCGTCGCATTGACCACCACAGTTAATTTAGTGTTTGGTTCTCAAGTGCTTGACCCAGAGACGGGTATCATTCTCAATGACGAGGTAAGAATAATTCGTGGAGTGGGTCGAGAATGCTTCTGGGTCACTCCTTGCAGATGGATGATTTTTCCACGCCTGGGATCTCAAACGGGTTTGGCCTGCGGCCATCTCCATGTACGTTTCCCTAATCCAGATTATCTGATTTGTGACAGTGACCAATTGCTGCTGACGCAGACAACTACCCTGAACCGGGCAAGCGGCCATTGTCTTCCACCACACCCACCATCCTAGAATATGCCAATGGTTCATTTTATCTCGCTATGGGTGGTTCAGGGGGGTCCCAGATTTTCCCCGCCATTTTCCAGACCCTGTTGAATCTGGACTGGGGAATGGACCTCAGCCAAGCGGTGGAATACGGACGGGTGCATGATCAGCTCTATCCACAGCATGTCAGCGCAGATGATGTCCTGCCTGCATCGGTTCTCGGTAGTCTCCGGGAGCGAGGGCATAATGTCACGGGTATGTTTCATCCTGTCGCCATTTTGTTCATTCTGACCCGCTTAGTGTAGTATTGGATATCAACCGCGTGGCCGCGGTGGTGCAGGCTGTCATGAGTAAAAATGGCGAGATATATGGTGCGCTGCGACCTTATTCTCCCCCGGTGCGGGATCTGTTACTGATATGGACTCACAGCGGCGAGCGACTCGAGGAAAAACGGGATTGCCGCAGGATACTGATCATTTCTGTTTGGATGGAGATAGACCATACACTGGGGCTGTGGACGGATGGACATCTGTATACTGACGATCAACAAGTAATCGGCCTTTTACTCTTAATCGGTTGCTTCCCGCGTAGATGGTATATGGTTTCGTTTTGTGTCACACGAGTTGCTCTTGGCCAGCGTGAGGTTTTAGGAGAAATCGGACCGGACTGTCCCTTTTTATCGTGTAGCCCAAGGAACGACAGCAGACTCGCAGACCATAGTCCCATGACCCAGGCTGGAGCCAGGGACCAAGGATTTGCGGAAAAACATAGGAAAAATGATCTGATCTTTGTTTGAAAATCGGTAAATGTGTGTGGTACTAGCTTTGATTGGCAGCTTGGGAAGCTTATTCACCCCCAGGGAATGTATGATATATATGATATTTGGCCATCAAAAACACATAATCATTTCGCAGTGTCCTTGGCCGCGACTGCTACTTACGGTTTCTGTCAGAGATTCCGATGATCAGATCCCATGGGTGACACCGCGCCCCTGCAGCTCGCCTCCGACTTGAAAGTCCGGTTGACCATTGACATCTCATTTCAGTGATGGACATGGACGTCCGTGCAGCGCCCGAAATGAGGCTAGTGAGGAGCTACGGCCTCTCCCGATGGTACAATCCAGGCATTTCAACTCGGCGTTGTTCAAGACCGTTGAACGATCTAGAGCTCAAAAAGGGTTTCATATTCACCAGGAGTGCCAATTTGTACCGTAGATCGTACTAGCCTTGGCTAGGGTACAGCTTGGCAACGCCTTTAGGATCAAATAAGACCAAACTACGTCTCGGACGCAGTACAGTTGTTGTGTTCGCCACCTCGCCACGACCACTCTCCCGGAGCTTACTTCCCTTCTTTCGTCTTCCGTCTCTTTCTTTATATGGTGTATACGGACTGGGACCTCGTCTCGTCCTACGCCGGACTCCTCTGTCTCGCCACCGTCTCCATTTACTGCGGTGCATTCGCCTCACTACCAGTACGTCTTCCATTCACATTCCACCACCTCCTGCGTCTTATTGTCTTCCAAGACCACCTCGCACGATCGCACCCAAAAACCAACACCAAAAAAGAGCCTTCTCGAAGACGACGACGACGACGACAACGAAGAGGTCTTGCAAGACCGTGTGACTTCTGGTGACGCGTGGCTTTTTCCGATCGTGAGTACGACGCTACTTCATATGGACGCACCACAGATCGTCCAACGGGACGTGACGTGTCCTGAAACCGCTCACGTCTGCGTTGACAGGTCGGTTCCGTCGTTTTGTTTGGCTTGTACGCGGTCGTCAAGTACGTTGGCAAGGAATGGATTAATTGGTTGCTTGGGTGGTATTTTTCGGTAGCTGGTGTCGGGAGCGTGTGGAAGGTGCGGCGTCCCGTTGGTGTCGTGCGGAACGCGTTGGCTCATTCTGGGGTGGGCAGTCCAGCGTGTCGTTGGCCAAGTTCGTGATCGGGAGGGAGAGATGGAGGGCGTTTGATCGGCACCGATTGCTCCTGCTTCGTGGTCCACTTGGTACGTCCTGCGCATATATGCATCGCTGTGGCGAACTTAACTTGTTGTTCAGAAGTGGTCTCTTTGTCTTTCCGGACGCCAACGTTGTTGCTGTTGCCGGTTGGCATGATCCCTTCCATTCTTTACAGCTTCTCCGCTGGAGCTCGCAAATCTGCATTGTTGATGGACATACTGGCGCTCTCCTTTTCGCACAATGCGCTGTCAATCATGAAACTCGATTCGTTCAAAACGGGATGCATTCTTTTGTCGGGATTGTTCTTTTACGACGTGTACTGGGTGTTTGGGACCGATGTGGTTAGTGGAATTTGACGGTTAAGGTTCTGGCTCATTTCCTGTAGATGGTGAAGGTAGCCACCTCACTGGACTTGCCCATCAAGCTTCTGTGGCCGAAATCGACGGCATTTGCCACTGAACAAGGGTTCACCATGCTTGGACTCGGTGACGTCGTCGTGCCAGGGGCATTTGTTGCCTTGGCACTCCGGTATGACTACGCGCGTGCAGAGAAGATGCTTACGCCCTTTAGGAAACCCTACTTCTTTGTCACATTAACAGCATACATCCTGGGCCTCATCACGACGATGGCAGTCATGCATACGTGGCGGAGTGCTCAGCCGGCATTATTATACCTTAGGTAAGTGTTGGCGTAAACCGCCGTAGGTGTCAATTTGAGCTGAAGATGGAGCAATGTATAGTCCGGCGTGTATACTGTCTTTGATGGGGACGGCAGTTGTGCGTGGGGAAGTCGGAGATGTATGGAGGTGGTCAGATGACCCCGAGATGTCGCAAAAGAAGACCGCGCAGGAAGCACCTGCGGAATGTCGGACTTTGCCAGAGGTCGAAAACGGAGACAGTGCGCCACAGCCGAATAACGGCGCTGAAGCCGAGGAGCCGGAAGCAGAAGAGGACGAGGCTGAGCAAGACGGTTCCAGACAAAAAAAGCGCAAGGCTAAGGGGAAGAGGAAAACATAGGAACCGGTGGACAAGTCGAGAGTATACCGGCGGTGTATTGACGAGTAGCCGCAAGCCGTGCAGGGTTAATTGGACATGTGCTGCGGGAGGATGTGAGAGCATGATGATATATTTGAGGGATGACCCAGTGGGGATGGGATGGTCTCACGCCGCATGTCGTAAGTGATCCCGTGTGCCTGAGGAGGAAACCGCGAAGAAGGATGTGGGGAGTGATGTCGAATGGAGATGAAGTGACCCACAATGAGCAAGAAATGATGAATGTGACAAGGAGTGATGGGTGACAAGATGGGATGAGGAGTCACACGCAGCGGGTCGGGATGCCGGACTTGAAAGTGCACAACTTGAATGGACTAGACCTGGAGA